>NMRB01001783.1:108721-124777 GCA_002633025.1 Notospermus geniculatus | reverse complement strand
CACCGGAGCAGGTATAGCGGTAATTTTCAGCCCTTTCGAGTTATGATCGTACTGCATGTTCTGCAAAAAGTAAATTCATGACAATGACGAAATGCACACGGATTATACATGTTCTACCTAGGCCCCTAAGTCCTTGAGAATTTACTATCGGTCCCTTTTGGAAAGTTGTAGGGATTGGTCTTGTCTCCCTATTGCAAACCACGGAGGAGGTATAGCGGTAATTTTCAGCCCTTTTTAGCAATGATCCTACTGCATGTTCTCTGCCGAAACAGACGCACGTACCAAATTCCATCCTCGGAGCGAACAGCACGATTCGGCGGGAACTCCCAAGCTGGGTAAAGTTAAGGATCCTTATGTTTACCCCGGTTGATCCTGGGTAAAGAAAATGATTACCCAGGATAATCCTGGGTAAACATAAGGTATACCCAGGACGACATTGACTCATTCAGCGCAACTGAACATGGCTCAACCCTTCTAACCTAAGCTTCAAGCCTAATGACAACCCAGAGCCTAACCCTAGCCCGTGGTCTAACCCTAGCCCTAATTTAACCCTAGCCCTAACAACCATAACCCTAACAACACTAACCCTAACAACCCTTACAACCCTGACCCTAACAACCCTAACCCTAACAACCATAACCCTAACAACCCTTACAACCATAACAACCCTAACAACCATAACCCTAACCACCATAACCCTAACCAAGATTTAACCCTAGTTTGAAGCGCAACCCTAGCCCTAGCCCCGGTCTAACCCTAACCAAGATTTAACCCTCGTTTAGGGTCTAACCCTAGCCAAGATTTAACCCTACTTCGAAGTGCAACCCTAGCCCAGTCTTAACCCTAGGCACGATCCTAACCCTAGCCTGGGGTGTGCCCTAGTTAGGGGCTTAACCCTAGGTAATGAAACCCTAGATGGAATGTCTGTTGGAATGTCCGTTGCCAGGCGTTACTAGGCAGATAGCAGTTGCATTGATGTGATTTTGTGTCGAAAAATTGGGAAAAAATGCGTTAAGGTGTTATTGTCATCTGATATCCTCCTTCTCTCGCCCTTCTCGGTGGGTTACTAATCATTCAAATGTGCTTGACTAACGCCTTGACTGACTTGCCTTACACGGTTAAGTTAAACTTTTTTCTTATTTTCCACATTTGTGAGGACCACGGAGAAAATAATTTGAGGTACGTCTGAAGTGAAGGCAAATCTAAATGCGCTGGTCTTGTTGTGGGGACCGGGGTTTTGGTCCCCACAAAAGTGACGGACCTCATTGTAAAGGTGTGCTGTCATGTCATGGTCCTCATAAGTATAGGTCAACGCACTCACACACACACACACACAGACACACACACACACACACACAGATACACACACAGACACCATGACCAAAAACAATATGGTTCCCGATCTTAGTGATCGGGAACCATAAAAACAGATTTTGAAATGAATATTTTCTGAGCCGTCCTGTAGGAAGGCCTGGGCCTACTTTCTGAATTAATGCCCAATGTGCACCCCATATAGATGACATCATCCATCAAATTTTTAAAAACATTTTTGATAGTAGGCATGCTTGGCCTATGCCAAAATGGGAAAGGTAATGCCAAATGAAGTGAAATTGAATGGAATCTTAATTTTGAAAGCTATAATAATGAGTGACCTACCGTTTGACATAAACAGAACATCAACAGGATCAATGTCAACATGCCATGCATGCAGTGCACACACAATCATGACAATGAACATGACAATCATGATGATGCATGGGGTGCATGGATGGTCACAACCTCCTATTCAATGCCCTCGCCAGGATATTCAGGCTATGATCATAGACTTAGGCCTTGCTTTTTTAGGCCTTCCATGTTGCTCAGTTGACAATATGGCAAGTTATCGCAAAATATGAAATTTGTGATATCGATATCACCATAACCCCAACATCTCAGATCAATAAAGTAATCAGTCCATTGGATTCCTAGGGTATGAAAACCTAAGAGTAGAACCTATTTCCATTGCACTAGGTGTTAAAGGAGCTGAGTTATGGCATCAGATAAAAGCGTGACGGACAAAATATCAAGTCTGATATGTTGATTACATCATGATGGAGGCATCTGATGTTGAAAATGATTAGCTCATTGGATTGCCCAAAGTGACAAACCTAGGGCTAGGATGTGTTGCCAGAGCTGTAGCTGTTGAAGGAGATAAGATATGGAGGCGTGACAGACGGACACACACGCACACACACTGACACCACGACCAAAAACAATATGGTTCCCGATCTTCATGATCGGGAACCATAATGATACTTTCTAGCCACCGTACATTATCAATCACCTCGTCACAACACTGTGAATTCTGCTGAAAAAAACCTGAAATAAAAAAGTTGACTTTTGGACCTTTTTTAATTGCGTTAAAATAAGGTTGACCCAAATACATGAGATACGGGAGAATCCAACTTACCTCGACGCGAGTCCAGGTCATAAAAATTTTGTAAGTTCTAAAAATATCGTAATATAGTAGGGGTAGCATAATGGTGGATGGAACAGCTAAGGTGTAATACAAGCTGTTCCATTTACCATTATGCTACCCCTCTATATTACGGTACTATTAGAACTTAGAAAATTTTTATGTCATGGACTCGCGTCGAGGTAAGTTGGATTCTCCCGTATATGACAAGGTAAGTATACCACACTATGTTGAAAACCGCATCCGATTATCTTGTTTTATCTCGGAGATATTTGAAGAAAAAAACGCTGTCCATTTACTTATTTGTAACTGTACATACCTTTTGCAAATTTGCAAATTCACTCATGAGATGCATGTATGAAAGTTGTATACAAAAGGACAAATGATTTTTAGAAAAAAAACTGTTCGGTCATTGTTTAACAATAGGGAGGTTTCAAAATCAAACGATAAGGGTAAACGTCAACGACAACGTTATTTTCGTACCGAAAATGCAATATAAAATTTGGTTAATGTGTAGTATGAAAATAACGTTGTCGTTAACGTTTACGTTTATCGTTTGATTTCGAAACCTCCCTATTGAGAACAAACGACTAACAGTATACCTACATGTATTTGTTATTTTCCTCAAAGATGAATGAGATTTCCATCGACAATACAGTTTAATCGATTGATGGGAATAGCTTCTGTGTTTCATTCAGGCTCTGACAGGAGCATCACGAACGAGCAACTTCATCTAGAAGATAAACATGAATGTAGAGTTAGGGTAACATTCCAGTTGTCCATGTTTCACTGATCTTGACTACAGGCAGTTCATGAACTTGCAATCACTCCAAAGGTGAGTGGATGTGTCTCTTCCCAATACGAGGGCGTGCACGGTCGATTGAAGCTCTTTCTACTACTGTACATTTTATGAAGTTTCTTGCGGGTGCTGGTTCATTGTTACATGACTGACGTCATTCTCTTCTAACATTTGAACACAGGGGCATCGATGGACTCGCCCATTATAGCCATAGTGGTGTTTGCCATTTTCGCGGTCGGGCGCCGCGATACGTATACATCCACCCCCAAAATAATGGGCCTAATTGTTTTAATGATGGGTTCCGGACGANATAAAATGGCAGAGAACAGGGTTTCGAATCAAGAAATATGACGGCAGAGGTTAAAACCAGAAAAAAATCAGAAGCATTGTGGACGTAGAGAACTTCCAAAACGTCCGTTTCACAAACGAACTGATTTACGATCGCCAATCTTTTCGAATGAAATAACTTGAATCAGTAAGAGTAGTCCCAAAGTGCAGTGCTTAATCATTACCTAATGACGTCATCGCTAATGGTAGAAAATTTCTTGTAATGCATCACAGTTTTTTTTTCATTGAACACACACTAACTGGGCCATAAAGGAAATCCGGCCATCTAGTAGGTGTAAGAGGTTCAATACACCATCGGACAGAGATGACTTGCCCTCGAGTCACTTAAAGCCACTCTCACACGTGCGACAGTTGGCCTGCGTTTAATTGCGCAAAGCAACCGCAGATTGTCGCAAAATATCGTACAATGTCGCAAAAAATAGTTTATAACCCCAAATTATCGGTGTCGACTGAGGAGGCTGCAGACAGAAAACCCGTATTGTCGCAAGATTGCCGCAGCTATAATCGCAGATTGTCGCAAGTGAACGCCAAAAACCGCTGATTATCGTTAAGTTTGCGACGATTCTGCGATACGTCTGCGACACGTCTGCGACAAATCTGCGATAATTTCTGCGATTGTTTGCGTAACGTAGAAAAATACAATCGCACGCAAATTGTCGCACGTGTGAGAGTGGCTTTAAAGCGACAGTTGGCCTGCGTTTAATTGCGATAGACAATCGCAGGTGTACGGTCGCAAATTAACGCAAACTATCGCAAGGCCTTGCGATAATATTGCAGACGGTCCCGTATAATCGCGAAATTTTGGAAATGTTCAAAAAAGTAAACCTTGTCGCGTACTTATCGCAAAGCAACCGCAGATTTGTCGCAAAATATCGCACAATGTTGCAAAATATCGTTGATAACCCCAAATTATCGGTGTCGACTGAGGAGGCTGCAGACAGAAAACCCGTAAATTTTGGCCAGAGTTTAAAAATTAGAAAATTGTCGCAGCTGTTATCGCAGATTGTCGCAAACAACTGCAAGTGAACGCCAAAAAAACGCTGATAATCGTTAAGTTTACGACAATTCTGCGATACTTCTGCGACAAATCTGCGATAATTTATGCGATTGTTTGTGTAACGTAAAAAGTACAATCGCTTGCAAATTGTCGCACGTGTGAGAGCAGCTTAACCAGATGATGCACTGTTGCGATTTTGGTCGGCGGCGGGCTTGCGCTGAGGTTGCGGCAATCATCTCCGGCCGACCGCAGGCAAAGGAGCAGGTGTTGCGGCATTATCGCTGGCAGGATTGCGGCAACAATCCCAACCGGTGTCGTAGAATGTCATGCCCCCCGATATGAGATGCCGCACAACAATAGATTCTGACGGAATAAGGGTCAGCCGGGCACTGACAAGAACTTCTGTTAGCAGATGTCCCCTGAACAAAAGAAGCGGGCATCTGATATCGGGGGCATTACATTCTATGACACCTGTCATGTAGCCTAAATCCATGCCGGCGGTGGGTTGCGGTGATATCAAACGTGTTTGATTTTGTCGCAGACCAAGAGCTCGCTGTAGGCCTCGCTTCAGTTTGTAATCCAATCAGAGCAAGCAATTTCATCACGTAACTTCATTACTTATGGCGCGCTGTCTGGCACGGGGATTTTGGTGCAGATGAGTGGCAAAAGGGCATCAATAGGGCCGTTTAGACGACAAGCCAAAAAAACACACATTCAGATTCAATCCGATTGGATCCGATCGGCCCGCATCGAGTTTAATTTGCGTTTAGACGAGATTTGAATGTGGTCGTTTGTGGTCCAATGCGGTCCAATATGGATTCGGGACCATTTTAAATCCACATTGGACCGCATTGGGTAGCGTTTACACGCAAGAGTTTTGAACCACAATCGGATTCGATCGGATCGCATGTGGATTTTTGCCTGTCGTCTAAACGGCCCTAATAAACAGCGAACTCGGCGAACTGAGCGAACTCGGCGAACTCAAATCGAGTAGCTGGTTTGTAAAATTCCCGCCACAAGGTTTCGATCCTTCGCTCTGGTCAATAGCATAAATTACACAGTCACACCATTCGCGCCAAAGATGTTCAGAATTGAACCCACAACCCACGCACTACACCAAAATGACAATAATAAGAATGTAGGAATCGAAGTATGACACTACTAATTCGGCTGCCAAGAGGTGTAGTAAGGTTGATATTCAGCGTAAATCATGAAACGAAGGATAGCCTCCAACTAGGCCTACACCTCCTAAGTGCTTGAGAATTTACTATGGGTCCCTTTTGAAAAGTTGTAGGGATTGGTCTTATCGCCTTATTCCCGAATTATACGAGGTATAGCATTAATTTTCAGCCCTTTCGAGCAGTGATCCTACTGCATCATGGCTGTTTGCCGGAAGTGTCCCAAGGCGTCAAAGTTGCCGTGCAAAAAGAAAATTCATGAAAATGACGAAATGCATCCGGTTATTCAAGTACTTCATGACGTCATCAGTTTTGTGGTCACGTGCATCTTGGCAAGACGAACGTGACAATCTTCGACGAAAATTTTCAGATCTTGGACGATATTTTCTTTATCTTGCAGTGTAACTCTAATTCTTGTAGTATGATTTTTAGGTCTTGGGAGCACTTTCGCTGCGGCTGACGGGAATTCCCGCAGCACATGTCTGCTCTCAGAAACGTATCCCGGGGATTCCCGCAATGGATAAACCCATTTAAAACTGGTCGCTGCCCTACTGTCAATGACTGTCTATGTTTTCTACAGCTGTATAAACGATTAGTTAATCACAATAACACCAGCGTTCTCGACGACCTAGTGGCCAATTCTGGAACTGAGATCAATGACAATGATGAAATGGCTATGGTAGATGATGAAGTGTAATCTGGCATTTGATTTTATGATATGAAGTTTATTGGCAAATATTTTGTGTTTTGTGTGGTTTTATTTTTGTCAAAATTGGTACAATTGGGCATATCCCACATTACTCAACCTGAATAGCCACCTAATAAAGCTTTACACCATTTGAAAAAGCTCACTTCTATCAACAAGTGCTAAAAGTTTCATGGACTTATCTCAAAAATAATTTTTTTGTGAAATTTTGAAAAGCGGTGTCGGTGTCGTTCGTCAGTTTTGGGGGCGGAAACACGTTTTGGCTTCAGCAGCGAAAGTATCTTCCAATGTATTTTTCATCAGTTTGGTCAATGTTTTCCGTTTTCTATTTTCATATTCTTTACTTGTGTCTCCTTTATTTGTGACCCTCGTATAACATAAAACTGTTTGGGTTCGGAGATTGTTTGGACTACTCGCAGGGTACTTATGGACGCCACGTTTAAACACGGGCCATTGAATCATCTTTTTAGATGGGGATTTGGCCTAGTGGTTTAAGGCGTGTGCCCCTGAGTGCTGGCGATTGATGCCATATGCGAGGGTTCGTGGGTTCGATTCCTGGTAGAAAGCAATGTCTTTCACCTTAGAAACCCGATTTCTATTTTCATATTCTTTACTTGTGTCTGCTTTATTTGTGACCCTCGTATAACATAAAACTGTTTGGGTTCGGAGATTGTTTGGACTACTCGCAGGGTACTTATGGACGCCACGTTTAAACACGGGCCATTGAACCATCTTTTTAGATGGGGATTTGGCCTAGTGGTTTAAGGCGTTTGCCCCTGAGTGCTGGCGACTGATGCCATATGCGAGGGTTCGTGGGTTCGATCCTGGTAGGAAGCAATGTCTTTCACCTTAGAAACCCGATTTCTATTTTCATATTCTTTACATTCTTGGACGATATTTTTCAAATCTTGGAGGAAATTTTACAACTCTTGGAGTATGCTTTTTTATTATATACTGAAAATTAAATTCTTGGACTGTACGTTTTTCAAATCATGAAAGAAAAATCAATCTTGAATAAATTCCGCTTTGGCATTCCATAGTTCTGCGCGCGCAGGCAGGTAATTTAGCCAGGTGGGAAAGGAATCCAAGTCCCCCTGGAGTCGATGTCCGGTCTTATTGTTTAGTGAGGGATTAGAATATGGCTAGAGAGACCATGACCATTCGAATATAACCTTACGATAGCGGGCTATTGTTTGGCAGATCTGCATTCCTAGGACGCTGATTCCTGTCACACCTGCAATGATGTCGCAATAGAATCTCTGGATCTCTCGATCTCTAACGTTCCGAACTGAAATTTCGCCAGCGGTATGACGTCGAGTTTTCTTCTAAAATATGATGGTTTTTCTTTTCAATAACGCAATACGATTGCAGTATAACCTATATCAGAGGCACTGTATAAAATTAAAGTAAATAGATTGGGACATAACCCGAGTATCAGCCGTCGCAAGTAGGCACCAGTGAGAAGCATCTTGATTGGTGAGAGCATAATCGTGTTAGATGCGAATGACGTGATGCGTCATGACATCGAAAAACTGCGCCGCTCAACCGAAACACCCACCAAAGGAGACTCTGCAGTTTCGCCAATTTCATTTTAAAGCAAAAAAAATATGAAAAACCCAATGTTTTCTAAAATACGTGGAAACAATGCCATCTTTGGGTTACACAGTCACATTTCAAGGTGAATCAACGAAGGTGGGACGCAGGACAGCTGAACTGAAACTGCCTGCCGTTTTCTGTCAAATTCGTCGTAAGCAGCAATTCAGCGACATGAAAACTTGTGACGCACACGTTTGACGGAGATTTAAACTGAAGCTGATGAACTGATTTCATTAAGAAACTGAGAAATCATAGATACCCAGGGGGCAAAACCCCATTTTTGGTGAAAATGGGGGACCGACTGCTTTTTGCAAGACGCCGAAAAATTGACTTTGAAGTTGAGGACACTGACTTTAGCATTGGACCCAAGAACTGACCATGACTGAGCGTTGTACAGGAGAATGGGATGCGATGTACAGCTAACTTTTGAACGGTGGGATTTACACCCCATAAATGTATTACCAACAGATAGAAACACGGTGGCTCTTAATCAAATAAGCATGTTCTTAATTGTTTTTAGTAGTTATGTAATAAAGAAATGAATTTTTTATGCAAATTAACAGAAAATGGGTCAAAATACATAAAAATGCTGTTTCCGATTACGTAACTAGTTAGAAACTATAAAAAACATGCTTATTTGATTAAGAGCCGCCATGTTTCTATCTGTTGGTAATGCATTTATGGGGTGTAAATCCCCCCGTTCGAAAGTTAGCTGTACATCGCCTCCCATTCTCCTGTACAACGCTCATTCCTGGTCAGTTCTTGGGTCCAATGCTAAAGTCAGTGTCCTCAACTTCAAAGTCAATTTTTTTGCGTCTTGCAAAAAAATTCAAAGGCCACCCACCCTAGTGTGACTCGGGGGGGTCCCCTGAACACAATACCAGGGGGTTGACTTTCACAGCAGCTGGTCCCCCATTTTTGCCCTTTGCCCCCTGGGTAAGAGTGGATGTACTTCGTTCACATCGTGCAAGAATTTGTGTCGTTGATGGCGTAGACTTTCAACAATGCAGACGCCAAGCAAAAAAGTGACGATTTTTGCGCGTGTGACGTCATTGGCGGAATTTCAGGTCGGGACGTTACATAACGTGGGACCAATGAGGTCATCAACGGGAATATTCATCGGCATAACTACTCGATCATAGTTCGCCGAGTTCGCTCAGTTCGCCGAGTTCGCTCTTTGTTGATGAGCGTGGCAAAAGGGAAAGATTAATATATGACACGATAGTGCACAAGAACGGAATCGATGTATTCTTGAGGGGCATTTCCTACCTCATCAAACTGGTACCCGTCGCTTATATGGTAGGATCGGCTCATGGAACTATCGACACCACCAAGCCGGGCCTTTGTTTCCGTGTCAGTGGCAACGTCTTTCGCATGTGCCCTGCACCGCTGCAACAGTCGACCCGCAAAGGTCCTCTTCTAGGCCATGTCGATTTAGAGGAATCAGAGGAATCGGAGGAATCAGAGGAAAATACAGTTTGCAGCCCATCAGTCCTTAACGATCACACGCTATCTCATGTACTAAATATATAAATACAGCCACGTGATCGAGTTAATATCATAATAGCTTTACTGGGACTTGCAATTCGGCCCTTTTTCTCCTAAAGTGTTGGCATTCGGCCCTCAAGTCATTAGACTCTCTTATCACCAACCTCGATCATGATGAGTTTATTATAACAACTCAACAGCACAGGAAATGTTGTGAATTACTTATTCTGGTAATTTTAAACTTTATCATGCGGTGATTTTCTGGATTTTCCAGCCCGATTCCTCGGATTCCTTCGATTCCTCTGATTCCTCTAAATCGACATGGCCGTATAAAAGTGATCTATTTCGAATTGAGTGTGACGCGTTATATCGGAATAGGCCTTTATTGCAAATTTGATTCGATTAGTGTGAACACGGCAATACACAGTATACATGTGCTGTACCAAAACATTGACTAAGCCACATAATGATAAGAAATGACATTCCAGATCATAATTCGTGTCTGCTACAATCATAACACAAGGCAATTCAAACCTTGTACCAAAAAACTCCATCCATGCAGACCCTTAGCAGCAGTAAAAGGAATAAATCCAACTTAAGCGTCAAGCGTTCTTAAACATTGTCCTTGAATACGTCATGAATTCATCACCAGTGTTGGCGGAGGTTTTTCTCGCAAAAACAAAGTGTTCACAACTGTCCAAAGAACAGCAGAACTATACCATAGCTACGTCTACACGGAGCATTTTAACCCCAGTTAACCGTCTACACAGGGCCTTGTCTCGAGCTAATGCAGCTATCAAGTTTAAGCACGGACCCCCCCTCCTCATGCACTCGACAGTAACTCGCCAGTCAGGCTGATTCCAGACGCCGAGCACTCTGTTCCGTTCCATTTACAGGGTCGGTCCGTCTTTTACATTCCGTTTGCAACCACGATTCCGTTCCGTTCCGTTCCGTACTTAATAACTACCCGCAAAAATGCATCAGGCAGGGATTCACTTTTAGGAAATTTTATTCAGTGGGGAACTCGTTTTCCTGAAAAGAAATAATGAGACTCGTTTCCCACTTGTCAGTCATAAGGCGCTGGAATATTAGCCTATCCCGTGTTTTTTGTGTATTATGCACCAATAAATAGGCCAAGCCTTCACAATCTGCAAAACAAGGGCATTTCACAATTTGATTTTGCATAGGCTATCGCATGTAGGCCTATTGTGTGTGTGCATAAACAAAAACATAATATATCTTGGGTAATAAAATCCATGGTTATCTCTGTTGTTTCTGACATGTTAGGTTGTCAGGGGGTTGTTCTCAACGATGCACAGGACATGTCTCCCAGCTGCTTGCAAGTTCCAGGTGTCCTGTGTCTGTCGATGGTCAGCAGAGACACAGCAGCAAAGATGATTCTTCTCAACCTTTGGGTCAACGCTCCTCTTTGCCCATGAATTGAAATTGGGATTGATCTGTGTTGGTTCACAGGATTCAGTAACATCAACAAGCAGAATTGCCTCAAGCAAGCTACAAAGAAAAGGGGAATTACACAGGACATGGATGCCCAATGTGCAGTCTGACGGAACCAAAGGCAGGCCATGAAATCATTCAAAACATAAGATTTCTGCTTATAAAGACACCACAATGGCTTTGGTATAATAACAGATGTCGTGTCTCTTTGACATGTCTGCGTACAACTTTACTGCCATGCCTATGCATCTACATATTTCATCAGATTTGCCTCAAACACAGTGACACATCAGCCCCCTGGGAATCCTTAGTTTGTGGCATCATCCCTCTGGGAGACTGTCCTCCATGCAAATAACGAGTTGGACTGAATGGAGTGCTAATGATCTTGGTTGTCGACCACTGGTAGTGTCCCATGAGGCCAAATTACAGGAAACAATAGATTCAATCTTAATAAACAAAAATGAAAACTTTATTGTAAAATAATACTCTTACTCAATGGACATTTTCCACACAAATGCCATGAAAAATCACAGCTTAAAATCTATCAATCTACCCATGTCTAGTAACGTCAACACTAACCTTTTTTGCATCAACATCAACAGTAAAGACATTTTCACTTTAGCATCTCTGGTCTTATTCTCTAGCTAATTACACTCTTACTCAATTGACATTAGGCCTATTTTCACAGACATCTACCCATGTCTAATGCCAACACTAACATTCTTTTTCGCATCAACATCAACAGTAAAGACATTTTCACTTTATTATGTCTGGTCTTGGTCTCTTGCTAATTACACTCTTACTCAGTTGACACTATTTCCACAGAATGCCACGAAAATTATTGATTTAAAATGAGTATTTCTCAATCTTCTCTTTTTGCTGATGCAACCACTAATATTCTTTGCATAACAATCCACAATACCTGTATCACTTCTAGTGCAGCACGTCTACATGTAGTTTTCATCTCTTGCCTGATAAGTGGCATTGTGCACCATTTCAAAATAACATCATTCATGTCATTTGGTACTTTCATACCTTGTACCTCTCTTCAAGAACAAAAAATAACATTAAGTTGTATCTTCATATCAGTAATCATCAACCACTGAAATACTGAAAAAAGGAATGGCCCGCCCAAGGCCCAAGGCTAACATCCAGCTGGCTAACAAAATTATACTAGTCATCATGAATGACATTCACTGCAACCTTAATAGCAAAATAAAATTTTTACCTGATCATGCTGATCACCATTAAAATACAGAGCCCGTATGCATACAGGTGGAATAAGCTTATTCCAGGTATAACGTTAGGTTATACCTGGAATAAGCCTGTTTCACTTTTATGCATACGGGCCCTGGAGTAAAAACTAAATGTACATTACCAGAAGATCTCTCATCCCCACCTGAACATGGTAACAAAGTCACCCTAATCACCCTTTCGTTTCGGTCACCTGGCATTAAAATTTACACCATATCTTGCAGCAGATGAAAATGTCTGCAATTTTGCAATGCTTTTTTCCGTAAAAATGAAGACATAGATGACGATTTCGGCAATGTCTTTATCTCATTTTTCCTGTAGAAAATGTACAGCGGATTTTTTCATGACGTAGCGTCAACACATAAAACGACGTCGTTTCGGTCACACTGCTCGCAGCGCCGACCTGTCGGGATTTCCGGCACGCGAGTTCCTCATTAACCTTGGCATGACAGAACTCACTCTTGACTAGGTTGATTGTCAGATTTGCGTCACTACACCTCTGAAAGAATGCGGGATGCCCTCATGCCTGCGATATGCTGACCAAAGGTATCATTAGCCAAAATGGCGTCATCTTGAAAGGAGTCCACATCAGACAAACCATCCATTTAATACCCGGTTAATTAGCCGTTGCTAAGTGGCTGATGCATTCTTGTGTCCAAAAGCCATTACCTTTTACTGGTTATATCCGGGCCGTGGGGGTAGCAAAAGCACTGATCTCCTTCGCCCTATCAGTTAGAGGAACTGCCCAATACCCTTTCAGCATATGATATCAAAAGTGCTGATGTACAAATGTACGTTGCTTTACCACACTTTTCAATGCAGTCCTCAATTCGCTTATTCGGAAAGCTGTCAGCTTTTGACAAGGCATTGACACGACGAAAAACCTGGCACAAACGATACGACCCGTCCTTCTTTTTGACAAGTACACAAGGTGAGCTCCAGTCATTTGGCTGGGCTCAATGATATCGTTGTCTAACATGTATTGGACTTCACTATTGCCTGTTTCTTCTCAGGACACAGGCGATATGGATGTTGTTTCACAGCTCACCAACATCTATATCGTGTTTCAACATGGAGGTTTTGGTAGGTACGTCAGAGAAAATGTGCGCATATTCTAGGATCAAATTTCTAATAGCCTTGCGCTCCTTTCTATTCGTGATGTGCGCCAACTTCGAGTTCAGATTTCGCAATACATCAAAGTTTTTCAATCTTTTTGGGCAGTCAGAAAGCTGCTGAAACTCACCACCCAAAACCTCAGAGTTACACCTGACTGGCTTACAAGGAACTTGACCAGTATCATCGGACTCGTGGTATGGCTTCAACATGTTTACGTGGCAGAGTTGCTTTTTCTTCACCCGATCTGGGGTAAGTACAACATAATTCAGAGACTCGACCTACGGACCAGAAAACTTGGCCTGCAGGGCGCGCTTATCCATAGGCAGAAGCACTAACACCCTGTCACCCGCATTGAAGCATCTGCTTCGTGCTTTTCTGTCATACCACTGTTTCATGTTTGTTTGTGCTTGTGAAAGATTCGACTCTGCCAGTTCACGAGCTGGGAAAATACCAGGAAACTCTTCCTCTGATTGGTCAGTGTCCGTAACTGCAGGCTTGTTTGTTACAATGGGACACACAGAAACTTTCCCTCCACCCAGGTCATTAGCAAGAAGGAATGAAACGCCCGCAATCGGGAGCGATGGCCTAATGCCAACAGAAGCTTTCCCACTGTAAATGCCAGATTGCAGATACACAGTGTGCAAAGGCACCGAAAAGGGTTCACATCCAACACCCTGCAATATCAGACTCTGACCAGTATCTGACCCTTGTCCAAATCTCAGGACATCACTCAATATCAGGGACTGCGATGCCCCTGTGTCCCTCAGAATCTTCACTAGCACCTTGTTACAGTCATCAAGAGACACAAAACCATCAGACACAAAAGGTCTGTATTCATCAGGAACTGCAGCATCCATCTGACCTATCTCTGACACTAACAGATTTGACCCCTTGTCAGGACCTTTCTTATTTAGGGTCCAGCACTCGGGCATCCTGTGCCCCTCTTTTTTGCAATGGAAACACTTCATCTGACTACATGTATTACCCTTGGGTTTGAACTTTCCTGAACCCGAGGTGTCCAACTTCTGCGAACCCCCACCAGATGGTGCTGGTGCCCCAAAGGGCCTTAGCACTTGGAGCTGAACTTTTTTCATTTTTGACACCTTGCGCCTGGTTTGGCTTTCTAACAAAACTCCCCTTGTGCGTCAGGGCATAGTCATCAGCTAGAACTGCAGCATCCTGATGTTTTTTCACTTTGTGTTTATCAAGAAATGTCCTTATGTCACCAGCAAACATCTTTTAAACTCCTCCACTAAGAGGAGGTTGCACAAGGATTCGTAGTCCTCTACTTTATAGAAGTGCACCACTTTGAAAACAGGTCATCTTTGTCCGCGTAGGAACTCAAATTTCTAAATTTCTGCCGGTACGCCTCCAGCACCAACTCATACGCCTTCAAAATAGTGCACTGCACTATGTCATAGTCAGCACTATCTTCTACTGACATCGCTGAATAGGCCTCTTGGGCCCGACCCTTCAACACACTTTGCACCAGCAGAGGCCAGAATTCTTTGGGCCATTTCAAGGATGTGGCCACCTTCTCAAATTGGCTAAAATACCTGTCGACATCCTTTTGTCAAACAGGGGTACTAGCCGAACATTCCTGCTAGCATCAAACTCAACAGGGCGAGGAGGAGGAGGAGGAGCGGGGCGTGCTTCGGCGGCAGCTTGAACTTCTAGCTCTTTGAGTTTAAGGTTTTGCTCAATTTCCTGTCGTCTTAGGTCAAGTTTTTTGCGTTCAAGTTCCTTCATCTTAAATTTGAATTCAAGATTTTTTTTTTTTTTGTAATTTATATTTTATTTCCACAAAAGAAATGTAATATTATTTACAGTAGGTTTAGAATACATTACACAGAAAAAAGGACTTTGTGGATTTATTTTTTAGTGCAGAAATAGAGTGCAGTGTGCAAAGTGCGTCAGTGGACAATTATTTGTCTAGCTGGAAGACTTGTACAATCTGTCTGCCCCATTTTTCCTGATAATTTTCTTTACTGATATAATATCCCTCTATTGATATTTTCATTTTGATTAGAGAAATTAGTTCTTTAAAATTTGGTTTTTTATTTTGTATTTTTGAATGGTAAATATATTCCTTAGTGATAAGTTTTAGATGTTCAATGTTCCTTTTACTTATTTCCCCCGTTTCCCCTACAATGATCTCTTTTAGCCCCAGTTTCATTTTTAAATTTTGGTCAACTGATGAGAGCCAATCTTTTAATTGTAGCCAAATAGTCCTTGAAACATGGCATTCCCAGAACAGATGTTCTATACTTTCTGTGTTGATTTGACAAAAGGAACAATTTTTTGTTTCTGAGAGTTTGCATTTAAAAAGCCAGTTATTTGTGGGTAGTATTCGATGCAGGATTTTAAATTGTAGTGATCTTAATTTCATCTCTTTTGTAACTTCATAAGGAATGGAGTAAAAAGAATGCCAGTCCTTTTCATTTATATTTTGCCCAAAAACTTTCTCCCATTTTTTCTCCGACTTTTGTGGTGTCTTACTGTATTTTTCAATGTACTTGAGATAGAAATATTTCCCTGGTTTTTTTAGGTGTTCAGTTATTTTGATATTATTTTTTACTACTGAGTCAAGTTTTCTTCCTAATTCCTTTATACGTTTCTTCCAATTCCTAGGGATGGCATGAATGACTGAAATATAATTAAATT
>NMRB01001783.1:81280-98278 GCA_002633025.1 Notospermus geniculatus | reverse complement strand
GCTCCTAAGTCCTTGAGAATTTACTATCGGTCCCTTTTGAAAAGTTGTAGGGATTGGTCTTGTCTCCCTATTGCAAACCCCGGAGGAGGTATAGCGGTAATTTTCAGCCCTTTTTAGCAATGATCCTACTGCATGTTCTCTGCCGAAAGAGACGCACGTACCAAATTCCATCCTCGGAGCGATCAGCACGATTCGGCGGGAACTCCCAAGCTGGGTTAAGTTAAGGATCCTTATGTTTACCCAGGATGATCCTGGGTAAAGAAAATGATTACCCAGGATAATCCTGGGTAAACATAAAGTATACCCAGGACGACATTGACCCATTGAGCTTTACTCGTGGTGTGCACATTTAAATTTAGTTATTGAGCCTGAATGATGTTGGAGATTTTGAGGATATGTTTGCATTAATAGTTTTGTAGAATCTATATATGTAAGTGGAGTTTGGGGCATGGTACAGTGCTGCCATCCAGGTCAGAGACGTATTGTAGCCCCTCTGGGGAATAGTGGTCTAACTCCACTTTTGGTAGTTTTGAGAAAACGGCTGACAAAGTCTAGAGGTCATAAAAAAATCAACTGACCATGATTATCATCCTCATTGTCACAATTTGAAGTCTTGGAACTTCCTGTGTCTTGGCACCCAAATCCATTTTGGTTTGAAAATGCGTGTTCAAACTTTTGATCGATTTTTCCCACAATTTGTGTATTTTGTGAATTTGTGAGTGAACTATGAATTGAGTTGTACCAAGTCATGTAATTCATCATAAAAATAACTTTAATGACCTAAAATAAAAAAATGCGGTTGACCTTGGTAAGCTTTAGTGCAATAGTGGTCTAACTCCATAAGTGACAATACCATTGGATTTTGGAGATAGACCATCTTGCGCAAGCCGAAAGTGAAAATAGGTGGCGCCCTCTATATTTCCTCAGTGGAACGAGATTCAATGTAGACCGTTATTGCACAAAGAGATTTCACACTCAGGATTCCTGCTATGGGTCTAACTCAAAAATTTACAAAAGTGGAGTTAGACAACTGTTGTACTGAGGGGCTCCATACCGGTAGGTACCGTAAATTGGACGCCAGTTACTAGGGAGGTTTCGAAATCAAACGATAAACGTAAACGTTAACGACAACTTTATTTTTGTACCGAAAATGCAATGCAAAATCTGCTTAATGTGTAGTATGAAAAATAACGTTGTCGTAAAGTTTTGGTTTATCGTTTGATTTCGAAACCTCCCCATTATTTCTAAAAGGACGAATAAAATCGCCGAGATTGATATTTTTAAATCATCAAGATAAAATTAGGAGAATACAGTATTCACAGGAGGTTACCGTTAATACCGCCAGTGGATGGGGAACAATCTCAGATGATTCTGCATCTCCACCCAACAAAACCTCTAGTTATATTTTTTATGTCACTTGGCGGGCCATGGTATAGGCAAGTTTCGTACTTTATCGACGTAAAGAGTTCAAGTTGTCGACAAGGTTACAATGTAACATTTTACAAATATAAGAACTACGGGTCAATTGTACCTGCATACAGACTAAATTACACGATATTCTCCGAGGTTAATGCCAGAACTAGACAAAAGCATAAATCTCATATGAAGCCTTCGATGAGTTTATATGATTTTAGAAGTGGGAAATATGCTGGTCGGATAAACTTGAAAACAAAGAGGGAATGTTTAGAATGGAATGGCCCGGGACGCCTGGTGTATGATTTGTGGAAGGTTCAGGATAACATGGAAGGGATCTCTGTAGTTTGTTTCGGACACGATGGATTATTGACAATAGCTTACAGTTTCATCTTAGAATCTGCGAAAAATGGCTTTGTTTTCGATTTATCACAAAATGCCACGGCGCTACTGCATATTGCCCCCACATACTTCCGAATCTTTTTTCTTGGCCTTGACGTATCATTGCTTATTATAGCGATGAATTATGATCATAGCAAGCGCCTGGCAAGGGGATTCACCTTACATTTATCAAAATCTGCCGATGCTGGGTTACACACTACGAACACCATTAAAATCCCCGCAGCACTTAGTGGTTTAGGAGATGATTATTCAACCAGAACCTATATTTTCCATTTGTTTTCACACACAAAAATTAGTCTCATTCAAATAATCAACTGTGGCGATGAAAAAAGTCAGCTCAGACTCTCTCATGTGACAGTACGATGGCCAGTATTACTTCGGAAGATTTACATACGTTATTTCGTTAAGCCTCGTCATCTTTACTATCGTCATGACTTCGGAAGGTTTTTCATGACAATCGAAAAATCCAGGTCCTTATTCATCATTGCCGATACGCAGAATGGTTCAAAATCGGCGATTCGTGCAGCTGATATTCTAGAACCTACCCGCTGATACCTTTCCATTTGTTTGTCTCCGGCTCGGAGAGAAGTACGTCCGTTCATCCTTTTCTTCGATCTCATTTTTTTCAAAACAATGAGAAATATATCAAATATATATCAACTACTTAAACAACGCTTTGCATTGCAGGAATTCAATCTAATTCAGTACCGATTTAAAACTCGTGCACCTTTTATGCCTCCCCTGAGTCTGTCGGGGTTGTTTTTGTGGTTTTTTGACCAGGTAACTGGATATCTTGGTGCCGCTGAAACCCCCGAAACGGCCCCAGTTCTCATCCTGTCTGTTTACCATTTAGCCAAGAGAAAGTTCATTCTTAATAAGAGATACACGGTTCCGCATATAAGAGGACTGCTCAGATGCGCGTGTTATGGGAAATATTTTGTCCTAAAAGTCAAGAAAGGAGACGGTTCGATCGGCAATTACCTGTACGATTTACGGAATGGTACCTTTCAGGGAATCCTCTTCATACCTGATAATAATGTGTGTTCAAAAATATCCGATTATTATATGCGTTTTTGGTTTGATTCGACGCTAGTTATCTGGTGCCGTGTAAAAGGTATTATTAAGGCAGCAATTTATACGATAACAAAGATGTCTGAATCGATTTTACTTGACAGCCGTAAAGCTCTGTCTTTCGCCGCACGTGTAATTTTAGTTTGTCATGACGTCATTGCTGCTAGCAAAAGAGGAAAGGAAACAGTTCTAATAATCACGTATGGCCCGGAGAGAAAATACCAGCCCGTCACACAAACACGCCATTATTGGCTTCCTGGCAGAAGAGTATATTTTAACTCCATTCCTTGGTTGGGCGTTTGTTTCTTTTGCTTGGTCGGTTTTCCAGGTCCTCAGGCCATTTGCTTTCGTAGAAATCCTGATCCTTTGCATGGTCTTGTCGTATATCCAACTGGAAGGAGATCATTCGATGATGTTCATATCATATTTCCGCGTATCGTGGAAAAACATATTTCAAAATATTTCAAAATCAACGCACAGGATGGGGCAGTGTTTCACTTCATACGACAGAAAGACACGACAGGAACCTTATTGAAATCAGCTGACATATTTCGCGGTGTCGCTAAACGTGTTTAGCTCTACTTCGTTTCATCTTCGATGATCGAAGGCCGATCTGCTCACCACTACGTTACACCGCACATCACCCTTCGAGAAAGTGACCGGTCCACGGCTTATCTGCCGCCTCGAGAAGAAGAGGCCAATCAGAATCGGTGATGTAAAATTTGAATCGTGGTACAAAGAGTTGTAGCCGAAGACCCGATATAAAGTGTCATATGATTGGTCGACCGGTAAAGTTGGCATGGTGCCAAGATACGCCGCCGACTGGTCTATTTCTCGAAGGGTGATGTGCGATGTAACACAGTGGAGAGCAGATCGGCCTTCGATTATCCGAAGATGCTTCGTTTGGATCTATTAGATTTACAATGAAGTTAAATTAGATCCACGGTTATTGTGATCGACGAAAATTGTTAGACTGATAGTTGATCAGTTTCAAACATAAATAATATATTCACTTCGGTAAATCTATATGTCGTCCCAACTCTTACCATTTCGTGAGCAATTCTGCCCACCCTATATTTTTTTGGTGGATTGTGATGTAAAAAGTGTGGATTTTCCTATCAAATTGGGGATTTTCTACAATTTTGAAAGCAAAAATCTGGATTATTTCAAATAAATTGTGTATTATACAGTAAATTGTGTATTATACAGAGACGGCTCTTGGCTCTTGGCTCTCAGATTATAGGTTGTCCCTGATGATTACTCTTATCATGGTGGTAATAAGCAGACTTTATCTGTTTCAATTTCTCTGGGGAATACACCCTGTCTTGGGCCTCCCTGGCCTAGATTTCATCAAGATCAATGCCTCATTGGTATCTGGGGCAAGGCCACACCTCTTCAATGTTTTATTCTGCCGTATAGAAGAAACGATACGCTCACATTGAGCATTGGCGTGCGGTATTGTAAGGATCCCCAAAATAACTCGAGCTAGGTTGTGAAACTACAAGACCCCTCCACCGTCTTTCATCTTGCCAGTTTGAACCCACTTCTTGTCTCTGCCATCTGCATCATCTACTGCTGCTTGAAGACGACTTTCCGATTGATACTGTTTCCCTCTGGACACCTGCAATCAATGAATTTGAAAAACACATATTTCCCAAAAATTTCCCAACTGATTTTTTCCGGTTTTCATATATGTATTGTAGGCCATGTTCTGGAGTACATCTCATTGGTTTCATGCCATTAGAATTTTTTCTGACCTCTTTATGGTTAAAACCCGCTGTGTATACACACTATGTCGACTATAGACTGTATACAGGATGCTTACTTGACCTAGAAGCCAGACTTACTAATTGGTGGCATGTGTCTTGGTTTCGAGAAGTACTATTCATAGGAAAGCGAAAGTAGGCCACTCGATTTGAGAGAGGCAAACTTTGGTTGGAATAAACCGACTGCAATTATGGAGTTAATATACCCGAGTTCAAGCAGTAATTCACGGTTTTACTGTAATTTAGCTCCTTTTTACCCAGAATGATAAATATTCGTTCATAAGGTTCACTTGATGTGTCACCTAGTACTCTGTCTTGAATCTTAGCTTCATTTGTTCCTACGGCATTGGGCCTAAAATGGCAGAAGTGGTGATGAGTCTAGGTCAGTAGGTGTCTCACGCTGCCTGGTGACCCTCCGGGACTGCAAGAATGGAAGCTGGAGATAGGCACGGTCAGGGCCATGCACCGCTCTGAAAGCGTATGTAGGAAATTTAAAACAAATGCGCTCTTTGACAGGGAGCCAGTGCAACTCTTTTAAAATCGGGGTAATACGCTCATACTTTTCTCAGGAAATCCGGGCTATAAAGTGACACACATTCGAAACGAGGTCGATACTTGGAATTGGTAAGATCTTACGAGAATCTAATTAAATCAGGTCCTCGGGTTCTCGATTTAATTGCCATTGCGGCCGTCCGTTTAGTACGTACTCTTCCTTTCAGAAAACCAGTATGAAGACGAGAAGTGTATGCTCACTGCCCCCGTGGCTGCTGGTCGTTTTATCGGTCAGTTCGACAGCAGCAACGGATTCCCTCAATGCAAGCCTGAACCAAAACCTGACGCAATCCACGACTCTAACTTGTTCTCTGAATATAACAAATTTCAAAAAGACCCAGCAACACTTTGAGGACTTTCGAACGGCACACAGAGCAAGGATTATAAACATTCTCATATCCGGCATCGAATGGTCATCCTTCGAGAACGAATCCCTGGAAGTTTTCGACCCAAATTGGTGGGCATGGACAACCGATGACATTTCCCTTCTGTTAAACATGCCGGTAGATTACACAATACTTTCATTCGGACTTTCGCGGTTTGCCATCAAGGATTTAAAGGTGGAGTTCGTCAGCAGCCCTACCGGATGTCAGCGCGGATTGAAATTCGAACAGGAGATTCAGATAGCAATGGAGTCAATTTTGCAACTGATGGGGAAGGCTCAGAGCAACGACGGCTTCATTTGTCGAAGTGTCTATTCACGGCAGTCGATGATTACAGGCAATACTGTTGGTGTCGGGAAGATCTGTTGCTCGAGGAAGGATATACTTAGTGCAGCCAGCCATGGGCGTGGGCGGCACTGTAACGATGACCTAGGACCTAAGGTAGAACCTATTGTACATGGATACGCCATCGTTTTTCTTGCGATCATTTTCTTACTAGTGTCAACCTTCTCCTTGTTTGAGTTTTATCAACGAATGTACTCACAGGAAAAAATCAAAGAATATCTGCTCACAAACTTCACAAAAGGGACGAAACTGGCGTATTTCCCACTCGGTGGCAAAAATGATGAAATGACGAAGATGGCTGGAGGGACAATATTTGTCGAGAAGGATAAGTTGATACGGTATAAAGGGAGTGTTAACATTACCGACCTTACCTTAAAGCACGCAGTCCGAAGTGAGAAATGTACTAAGATCAAGGTGACGTTACTGTTTGTTTTACAGTCCATCATTGTGGCTTCCTGGCTTGGATATTATACCGACAAGCGTGAGACACTCCAACGATTTGATTCCACAGAGAAGATTCTTTTCAACCTTCCTTACAACCCTTATAGTTGGATTTTCACGGATTCTTCATTTTGGCCGCATTCGTTCGGATGTGTTCTCTTAATGTTGCACATCTCAGTCACCATCCAGGCGATAGTGTGGTGGCTTCTCGAAATCCAAGCATGCTGGGAACTGTTTGTCAAGTGTTTCAGGGACGACGATCCACTGGGTAAGAGGGTCAGGTGTCTCAAACATCTTTTAATAGCGAATTGCCTTTCTTTGAGTTTATGGAATTGCATGTTTGTTATTGGCTTCTTCAACAGCATAATATCCGTCATCTGGAGTGTGGTAGCCAGTGCTGATATCGTAACCAGCTGGATAACTGGCTGTTTACTCATTTTATATTATTTCTATCGATCGTACATAGAAGTACTGGATACATATACCGAGATTAAACAATTAGTGTTCCAAATTTGTCGCGACAAATACGCTCATCGGGCGAAACTTATGGAAAAACGGGAAATGGTTATGCTGGACTACAGGCAAAAATCCATCACAGACACTACTGGGTCTTTCCAATTTAAAAGCAAAACAGTCGATGGCCCGATTTGGTTCGTCAGGAGGGTCTCGGCTACCACCATTAACAACTCCCGCCGCAGCGACGATGAAAGAGAAAGCAGTTCGAATGAGAATAATGCACAATCAAATGACATAAACACAGTGGAGATGCAAGACTGCCGATCATCGCGGGAGGCCGTCAGGGGCAGCAAATGGACGAAAGATGGACGATGTATTATAGATGCAATGATCAGTAAAGATATGCTTCGTGAAGTCTGCAGGGGAATTCGACCGATTCGCCGACGCGTCTATAAAGCTGTCTTCAAATTCTTCCACATATTCATGTTTTTGTGTTTGGTGATGTCGACAGCGTCCACATTCACGCAGAACACAAGAAACAAAGAGACCAGTGGCATTACGACCGCATTGATGACCTTGTTAGCGGCCATGATACCAAAGTTGATCGAGATGATGTCACAAACAGACACTACTAGACGACTCCGGGTAGACTACATGAAGTTCAAAATTGAGGAAATCCTTGCTATCAGTCGCCCAGAGTGTATGGTCAGAATGGAAAACGTTGAAGCAACTAGCCTGGAAAGGGACACAGAGGAGGAATTGGACTCGGGAGAAGGAACAGGAGGGGAAATATATGGGGAAGGCGAGGAAGATCGACGGTCCGAAGGTGAAGAGTTTATTGATGGTTTCGATGGCGCATATAAAGAGACGTGTCTGTTCTGTTTGAGAAAAACTGGTGATGAAGGCATTGGGATCAATCGTAACTGAAACAAGGTTGGACAGGTTGACTTTTCCTTGATTTACTGTCCTGTGGCGACGTACACCACCCTTCTTTCCCCTCCTGGTGTTCGTCCTTCTGAATATACCACAGTCTCTAAGTGTTGCTTCAACACTATCTAGGATAGATAAGCTTATCTATTTTTGAAAACATGCAGCACATTTACATTTGCTGGCGCATGCAAAGAAACCTATGCGTACAGCCATTTTACAGTGCGCTGATTCGAAACTTATTAGGGCAATTTGCGAATGCTGTGTGAATGCATTACACGGCAATGTGAATCATCCTCCAGCGCGTAAGAGACGTCTCAGACAGCATAAAAGGTGGATTAAGGCGATACTTGATAAAAAGACTGGTTTAAAAAGGAAACGCGACATTCTTGTTCAACGTGGCGGTTTTCTCCCTATCATCTTAGGCGCCCTGGGTGGTTTACTACCAGCCATATTTGGAAATGCAGCACGCTAAACGGATGATTCTTCTACCCGAGGCCTCTTTTCTTCGAATGAAAAGGTTTGATGAAGATACAGGCAGGGAGAAACAGTTGGTGTCAGTACAAAAGGATATGAACGAATCGTTGACTAGAAGTGACTTGCAGCCTGGTGATCAGTTGAAAATTTACAACCAAGTACTCGAGAGATATCGTAACCTCACACAACAAAAACAGTCAGTCGTGGAAGAGAAGAAGCAGCCTACAACTGATATTAACGATAAAGTCACCGAACAGATCATAGCCAGTGCTCCCAAGCAGTATGGGAAGAAAATGGAACAACTCGTTAAGCTTGTGAAACAACATCCACATATTCTGAGCTGGAACAGTACAGGGCAGTTGGTTAGCAAGGGGATGACCGTACCAAATACCAATGTTATAGACTTATTTAACGATGCTATGGTGCAACGGAAAAAGTACACACCGCATGGTTTGTCTGAATTTTTGGACTCATTAAGGGCTTTGAATGTTCCAAAATCCTTGATCATGAACACATCAAGACGTGATTTTATCGATCAGGGGTATTGGTCATCAACAACACCCAAAACTCGGGAGAAAAAAAAGACTAGAGAAATCAATCCGGAAACACCACCAGCTACACCACCTAAGAAGGTGAGGAAGTCACGTAAAAAGGATATCTCACCAACATCAGACTGGTTGGCGTATTAAACAGTGTTGTACAGAAATGTATGTTATCCTTATTCAAAAGTAGGTTCATATGTAGAGAATGAGTGCACAAATAAAAAATAAGATGAAGAAATGAATATGAGTATTTACTACTTGTTATTATTAAATGCAGGCATACGGGTTGAACATTACAGAAATTACATTATGTACAGATATATACAAAATGGTACAAACAAATGATAAACAAAGGTATAATGTTCATTCTAATTACATGAGCGTACGGCAGGAGTGGTAAAATAGAAATTACACTGAATGAGTCAATTAAACATATGAAAGGATATCCGCATGCTGACAATCACATTTGTGAATCAATAACCATATGGTATTGTATTATAATTGGCAACAATTCTCCGCTTGTTGTATACAATGCCATAATCTTTTGCCTGAGGTTTACTTATCATTTTGAGGTCTTTTGTGCGTTGTAACTGGTGAGGATTAGTAATCCGTACCTTGGCCTGAGGGTCGGTGGTCACCATGTCAACCATTGTTTTAAAGTTAATTTCCTTTGAGTTTCTAAAGTTTAGACTGAAGCCCTTCACCTTACATTCTACCTTTTTAGATTTTTTCAAGCGGTATGCGTAATTTTTTGGCCCCCCAGATACAAAAATGTCAATGCTATCCCCATCTAATTCATCTGTCAAATCACCCAAGTAATTATCGCAGGTGGGGTTCCAACGGTTTGGCCGATGTTTGTAAATGATACTATCTGTATCGTAATACAAGACCCGATCACCCAAGGGATGTAAATAGCTGTATAGTTTAAGTCTGGCATGGGCGGTAGTGTAGGCTGCAATGACAATGTTGGTGTTGATAGATGGTTGTACGAAATCACATTTTTTGCTGAATTTCAACTGTAGCATTTCATCATCTATACAATAAGAGAGAAGAAGGTGCAGCTTTGTTACACTGCTTCTCGAGATTGCCCAGCATCCAAGTAATGAATTGTAGTGTGATGTGTAGGCCAGGTATCAGTCTGTTACCTTGAATTGACCTAAAATCTATTCTTATTCATGGAGACGGATATCCCAAGATTTCCTCATGGGGAATTCCCTTCCTCACCAGGCCAATTGCAATTGGGCCAATTGAGTGCTGTGGTGCTGCAATCAAGGCCATTGCAACAAAGTCATCAGTCATGTCCGTACATGAGTACCAGGCTACCACCGACCGTGTGCTCCACATTTTCAAGGCAGACAGTATCCTGGGTGAACTGTCAAGCAGCATTCCCTCTTTTGGCTAACAGGTAGGTTGAAATAATCAACCAACGCAACACATAACTGGCTCTAGCATGCTCAGTCTCATGGCTATAATCAAATAGGCCTACATGTAGCCAGGACTAGGCCCATGCTGGCCCCTATGTAGGCCTCCATGCAATGTGTACAGATTATCATGCTGTGCATCTCCCTCTTACTGTAGGCCTATGTGAGGGCCTGGGACCTACATGTAGGCCTACTACGGTACTCATCATGCTGATAGCGCCTCGCTACTACATTGTCTCGATTGCCAGAGACATTGGGTGACTTTAAAGTTGGTGTTGGTGTTAGTGTTTGGTGTCAGTGTCAGTGTTGGTGTCTACCCAGAGCCCCAAACACCATGCTTGGTGTTAACACTCTGTGTTACCACCTGTGTTAACACTGGGGTTGACACAACACCTGGTGTTCTTGGATGGTGTTGAGCTGAAGCCCAAAACACCCGATCTGGTTCAACACCAGTGTTAACACTGGTGTTGACACTAGTGTTAACACCCGGTGTTAACACTTGGGAATCCCCCGGGGAAATCCCTGTTTTTACATTGCTCAGCATACATGGCATACTCCACCAGAGTGATTTATTTGACCAAATTCTGCCATCTAAGGTCGCAAGCTCGGAAGGTGAGGCAACAAATCAGGATTATTGTACAGTATTTTTCATTAGGCCATGCTTGCATGCAGGAGGTAGGCCTAGGCCTAGGATATTAAAGGACAGGACTTCCGGTTTACTTTCACTTTCCCTTTAGGCCACTTCATAACTTCACAGTAGACCACAGGCATGACAGGTGAATCAAAGACCTGAGCCCTTTATATTCATAAAACCTTGTGAGGCTAAGGCCCTAGATACTTACTAAAGTACTGGTATCCAGTCTGTATAGGCCAATGAATCTATATGTTTCCAAAAAGGGAAGGATGATTTTTTAGCCCAAAAACTTTGGACCATCCATAAAGCATGCACACAAAATAATCCGTCAAGTACCGGTAATAATAGCGGGTTTCCAAGGTGAAAGCCACACATATAGCTTCCTAACGGACTTTTAACCAAGGACCCTCGCATTGAGCATCAATCTCTAGTACTCAGGGGCAGCAGGCTTTAACCATTAGGCCAAAACCCCATCTTCAAAAAAAGATGGTTCAAAGCCCCATGTTAAAAAGAAAGAGACGGCCTCAGCCTTGTTTAACAAGGCATCCATCATCCACACAAACTGATCAATTTTTTTCAAAATCTTTTCTTTACAGTTATGCAAATCCGATGAAATCTACGAAAAGGTGGCCAAAGATCTGGATACAGAGCCTCAAGTCATCAGAGATCTGATAAAGAACTTAGGCAGAGACCGTGCTGTTATAGATGGTCTAGCAAAATCAGGGGCGGGGACAGATGAGGAACCTCTATTGAAGGGTTCTTCTGAAGTCTTTAAGACGTTTGAAACTTACTACAGCACCTACTACCCCAAAGGAGGAGCTGTGAAACCCGCAGCTGTCCTGACACCCTCCCAAATAATCCGACCAGGAACTTCCTCAGGGTCAAAGAGAAGTTCACTAGCACCTGTACTTGTAGAAGATGAGGATGAAGATGATGATGATGCTGAAAGTTTTACATCTAGTCGTACTCCAAGTCCATGTCCATTTCCAACATTCCCTTCAAGCAATCCAAAGAAAGCAAAGAAAGATTTTTTGAGTAGTAGTGCCTCATTCCAAGAGAGGTATCTTAATCTTGTTACAGAACAGAATAAACATCTAGAGAAAATCGCTGACAATGCGGAACTTATCAAGTGCGCTCTTTTCTTAGCATATGATCTTCAGTCGCAGGAGGTGGGGGATGCACCAACCATGGGACAGCAGGAAAGCGGCAGCAGTCATGGTGCACACCTGTCAACGGAATGAACTCTTTGATTGGAAGAACATTCACTTCACGGCCAGCCTTTTCTTATGGACATTGTTGTTTTCATTTCGTCAAGAATCAACAGTAATTAATCACTGATTGTCCAAATTTTTTCAGTTACATCATGATATACTTTCATGTACATGTAATTCAAAAGTCTTCAATCAGCTGAGTGCAATTCGTTAGGGCCAGATTAAAACTCCTGGATCCATATTCATAAACATAGTCACAGTTGTATTGAACAAAGGATTGTTACACTTAGACTTGAGTAGTTTTATGAATATGGGTCCAGGACCCATATTAATAAAACTACTTAAGTCTAAGTGTAACAATTATCAACGCAAAAGATAAGTATGACATTGTGACTTAAGTAATGAATATGGATCCTGATGATTAGGTTTTGCGTTGAAAGGCAGGCTGATGCATTTTCCTATAGTAATTTGGTTAAATCATGAAGATTGTTTATTACCTTGTTATGGTGACTAGTGCTGGCTAGAAAGATTGAACTAAGTATTCTAAGCTTCCCCACGACTGCAAGGAAAGGTTTTGCATTTGATTCAATATGTGCTCTGTATAAGTCTGTAGCAGGTGTTCTTCCCACTGTTAATTTTTGTTCCCCGGTAATTCTGAGTTCACTGCAATATTGTCAGTTCGTAAAGTATTTTTTTATTTTCAGTAATAAAATGTCACGTTTTTAATGAAATGTGCCTTGTTCACATTTCCAGCTCACCACAGGAAGTTAGTAAAGCGATTATGAAGTTGGCAGATGCCAATCATGCATTTAGCAGCAAAAAGTACACCCTTCTTAGCTGGGAAGCGATTTTCCTTCATCTGACTCATCCGCCACTTTAGTTCTGTGGCACCGATGCTTCTCTCAACTATCTGTGGCTATCTAATCACTGTCGAGGCTGCCTTTTACATGTCATGCCGTTCATGTTTGTTTGAGGTGCTTCAGACAGGATAAGGACACTGACGTACTCGTAGTTGACAGATTACTAAATCCTAAACAGTTTTTTGTTATCCAAGTACATATACATATATGTAAATGAGAATATTAAACGAAGTGGCTATTTATCAAGCCTGGCTCGCTGAACAGTACGCAAAATTGGGCTTAAACGTCGAGCTGCCCGTATTTCCGGAACCAGGTGATAAATACTCTACCACTGTCTTCAGTGTGTTGATTGGCACATTGCAAAGATGTGGGGCCTACACCCCTGAAGTCGAGGGTTCGATTCCCGTGTGGTCATGATATTTTATCATTTTTTTCTTTTTCTTGTTTTCCTTTTCTTAGAAAATTATGTTGAATTTTTCCAAATTTCTACATAGAACAACTGGTTAATTATTTTTTTCTTAGTGGTGACACTGATAAAATCGTCGCATCATCCTGCTGGGCACGCCCTGGTGTTCGGACTCACCGGCAGATTCTGACCCACAAACCCCAGCGGATTAATCTTGAGACTGGCGAAAACTAGGCATGCGACCACAGTGTCTAAGATTTGGGTCATCACACAGAAACAAGGGTTGAAAAAAGGATAAATTGGCTTCGGAGACCCCCATGTTTTGCGAGCAATGAAGCACCACCACACTGCCGACTTCCGAACTAAACAAGCTGAAGCCATTGCATATTCGTGGAGGAGGCGTGTCTTTATTGCCAGCTCGACGAACAATGCTGAATTTGAAGCCTGCTTGTCAAGCTAACTCGATAAATAACACTGAATTCACGTACTCCTTATCGAGCGGCTTGACAAATAAGACCGAAAGTAGTGCTTATTTATCGAGTGGCTCGATAAATAAACCCGGTCAATATTAAAACTTGGATTTCCAAATTGGATTTCCACATTTTAATCAACCTTGGAGCCTTTCATTCCCAGGGAGCGTATCAGGGTAAGAGAACGAGATAAACCTTGGTGTAGGGCTAATAATTATGTTAAACATTGTGTTAGAGTCACTCATTTTGGGGGGAGCAACTTTTCACTCTCCTGCAGGAGGGTAGGGGAGCTGTTTTAATGGGAGCTTTTCAATCTCCTGGATAAGGGTAGAGGAGCATTTCACTCTCCTTCGTTAAGGGTAGGGGAGCCCTTTTTCCATTCTTCCCATAAACTTGATACTCCATCTTATTCGTTTCGTCCATTGATGAAACTTCCACTTGTGAAAATGTTATTTGTGTGGTAATATTACATGCAATTATTGAATAAAAAGAATCAAGCCTTATGTTAAAATGACGTGTTTGGGGTTTTTATTCAACAAACAAATGTGTCAGTCTCCAGATTTATCATGACATCATCATCAATTATCATCCTCCCATATCTATGGAAATCACAAGTGGCCAAGGAAAGATACAATAGATCTTGGCCTGGGTTAGGTTAATGGTCGGCCTGGGTCAGCGTAACCAATGTCAGCTGCTTGGCTGTGAATATTACAAGGGCCGTTATACATGTATACGTGTAACTGATCTCTAGTTAGGGTGAGGTGGGGAAGCTGAGGTACTTTAGCACTGTGTCGTGCGTGACATTACGAGACAATCTACGTGTAATGCCTGTCATCTTAAGGTGACTCAGAATGGCGTTCGCTGATTGGGCGCATTTTCTCGTGCGCCAAGTACCCCAGCAAATCAGACGGATTTCCTCAGGGTTTGTCTGCGGTGACGAAGGGAGCGAGCAGTAAGAACGCCTGATATTCTCAGGATGCCGTTTCATACAAGAAGTCTGCTACTTCATGGGTATAGAGGAGGGCAGTACAGGTTGCCACACCCTCAGTTTTGGCCATCTGTCTGTAATATCCCCCTGATGCTAGGTAGGATAAAAACATTTCAATTCGCCTGGCTGATGCAGAGTATGAAGCACGGGGATTCTGTGCAACTATTCTGACATGAAATTCATTTGCAACAACATCTACTTGTTCCTGAGTCAACCTCATATGATCTTCCATTGGCTCACCACATTCAGCTGGCTTCCTACGACGGTTTGGAGCTCTTTCTTCATCAACAATCCCACCAACAACTTCTTGTGCTGCCACAAACAACATGGCTGTCAACACTATTGGCTATAAACTCAGTCTGGTGTTAACCCCGGGTGTTCGAAAAACATGGACTATGGATCAATGGACTCTGTTAACCCCGGGTGCTCGAAAAACATGGACTATGGATCAATGGACTCTGGACTACTGGACTGTGGAAACCATGGACTGAACAGTCATAAATACCTCATTGACATACGCCGCCTGAAATGGAAACCTCTTCTCCGACAGGAAATTAGGAGCTGAGTCTTGAGTGATTGAAAAGCTGTCATCGCCGTGTGTTGTCACATCGAATGTTCGTTTACATGTAGCTAACAAACTTCGAATTTTCATATAAAAATGTCTTTGTCTTCTCTGTTTGATTCACAAGGCTTCAGCAGCCTAGAATGATCTTGTTGGGCCTGATATCGGTGTGCATGGAGAGTAGCCTAGCCTAGTTTTTCGCCGTCTCTTCCCGAGCAAATTAAATGCATTATTTTTTTATCAACCAGTAATGAAAATTCAGTAGCCTGTTATGCATGCAAAAGACTGGTGTGTTATTCGCGATGACGTCTTCGTACACAACCATGAAAACAGAGGCAGGCGGCGCATGTCAGTGAGGTATTCATGACTGGTCAGTCCATGGTTTTGGCCACAGTTTACAGACGGTGTCAAAATGGTGCTTAGTGTTAACACCAGGTGTTAACACTGACACTGACACCAACTTTAAAGTCACCCATTGTTATGTGACGTTATTTAAAGTTCATAACATTTTAAACTGAAGGAGTAAGCGACGATTTTCTGATGCGTCGTCTGCTCGAGTGTGACGTGCCGGAACTTCTTCCCCAGCGTATCCCAAGATTTGAATAGCCACACTGGTCACCACAGAGATCGGCAGTTCAATTTCCAGCGGCTCGGTTGTAGTTGGTACTCCGGGCAACGCACACATGACTCAAGTGTTCTCGGGGCGACTGTTTCCTCCTACGCATTGGGGAAAATGCGTTCTACATGTACTTGAAATTACTCCAGAAAGTTTGAGGAAAGAAAGGGTCCACAAAGCTTTCGACTAACATCGGTCTCTCTTTTAATTGCTCTTCAATGGAATTATTCAGTGCGATTAACCGCGAAAAAATTCATTTGACCTTATTCACGACAAGGTGGCATGCCCAGGGAGCAATTGTTCGTGCATCTTGGCTACCAAGGGTTGTGACATCGCTCCGCCCTCCGACTACGCTCGCACAAACCCTTGGCATCTTTCGCAGTCATCACCTGTATTTCACTGGCTGTTCTGTTACCACCCCGCCGTTCAATACGCATTTGGTACCATCACATTTAGTCTTTTTATTTCAAACAGATATGTCATTATATAGTGTTTATTGACTTATCTCATCATTTCGGAACTGCTACTTAATCATTATTTTTAACCATTAATTGGAAGAAATCCCCGATACCAGGACATCCCCGTAAGACTTATCGATGGAAGAGCTAATAAAATTCACGGCTCAGCAAGTACACGTGGGCTGACAATTAGCCCCGACTGGTACAATTCACTGGCTGCGTCCCATTTTTTTACTCACGAGTACTTTCTTTCCATCAATAAAAGTATCCAATGCCTGTCGTTGCAGCAGATTCAAACTCTGAATCAGGAAAATCAGGCCTTGAAATCGCGAATCGCTCGCTATCATGCTGCAGCATTCGCCATGTTGTTTTCTGTTACCTCGTTCCTAGTTCCTACGCAAGTAGATTGCAGTACTAGAAGAGTTAGTTGGTATCATGCCAAAACCTGAAGGCGAGGTTAACGGTCAAATCTCAGGAGGGCTCTGATTGGTACATTGATTTCTCGATGTGAGTGAATACAGAAATTCATGCGAAAGCTTCCAGGGGTAGTGGCGTAGTCTTTATGACGTAGCCAATACACGTGGAGTTCCAGGATGG
>NMRB01001783.1:63186-80355 GCA_002633025.1 Notospermus geniculatus | reverse complement strand
TGAGAAACCTTCCTTAAGTATAACACTCAAGAAATCTGGGAAACCCCTTGAATACTGAAATTTCATTGGCTGACACCACAATTCCTGGAAATACTTTAGTTAAGGGTTGCCCTTAGCTGAGTATGCCCTTAGTTTGTTTTATGCATACACCTTAAGTATGGCACTTGGTAAAGTGAAATCCTTAGACTTTAAGGGTAAGTTTTACACTTAACTTAAGGAAGTTTTATGCATATGGCCCCAGATACACCAGTTAGGTAAGCAGCCATGACCTTTCGCCAAGTTGAGCGTACAGCCTGATCAGGAAGTGTCGCCCGATGGGAATGTATTGCAGCAGCCCGTTCGGACTGTGACATCCAGATTGGGCTCTCTAAATCTCAAAATCAATTTGAACAAAGTATGAAGCATTTGCGCATGATAAGCAGGCCATGAAACGGTAACTGGTGAGCCTTATTGCAGGCGTATGTAGGCTATACTGGTCAGTTGGAGCTTCTTTCGCCGTTTCAGAAATACTATAAAAGCTAGGAATCCACCATTGACTTTCAAGCTGATTTGCGTTGCGACTTGCTTCGCAGAAAATCAACAGTGATTCCTAGCTTTATTTACTGTAGGCTACGTACTCATTTATAAGATCCTAAGCCGGACATTAGCCTAATTGGTTACACTACATAGAAATTCCCGGGATTTTGGAGTCCCGTGTCAAGCCCGGGCCTTAAAAAACCCGCTTGAGACCCAGCGCGCGTCCGCACTACTAAAATCTAGCTGAACTTAATTGCTACGCCAGGCGTTAGAATCGCCGCTGGCGTGCACTCTTCACGAGGAGGAGGAGCTAAATTGCAGTGCTGGCTGGCTTCCGTGACCTTGAGATTGTCATTGTCCTGCTTGTCGGAAAAAGTTTGTTTATTCGGCGTTCTTATCACTGTTTATCATTAAATATGCTACGTTAATACCTTATGTAAGACAATTCCCTCTAATAAAAACCTAGGCCGACGGCACAGACAGTCCGATAGTGCTTTCGGTGCCTATCGGGGGTTTAGTTAATGGGAAAATGCGTTATAACTAACTGCCGATCGGACTAGACACGCCGCCTGTCGAGGGGTAAAGAACCACATAAAACCCGGGTCTATTGTGTCCACACTACTTAAAAACCCCTGCTTGTGACGCGGATCTGCATGTGAATTAAGCCCTCCAAAAACGCTTCGAGCTTGACGGGCTCATTAACCCCGGGTTTTTCATCCCTGGTCTATTAGATCCGCGCTTTTAACAGGTGCAGACAGAAAAATCCCTGGTGAACACACTCTGGGGACCAAGATATAACCACACTAGGTAAGAGGACTCTAGGTCAAGTAGCCGCGAAACATGCTGCCAAATGGCTAAAATATGAGCTTTGACCTCTGTGACCTTGAAAAGTAGGTCAAGTCAAAAAACCCATTAGATATGTCATGTTCCTTATTAGATGCACATGTACCTATGGTAAAATCTGGGGATGATCCAGTGAAGTGAAAGAGAGGTGCTAGGTATAGATTTAAGCCTATACGGTGTGTAGATGTGGGTGGTACCGGAAGAGGTTGTTGCGCTGAAGCTGCGAAAGTTCGTTTGCACTAAATAATGTGTTGCTGGAAGCAAATCGCGTCTACAGAAAACAAGTGCCAAATTCTGAAATAGATGAAAAAGAGAAACATGAATACTAGGCCAAGTAGCTGAATTGATTGTGAAATCCTTAGACTTTAAGGGTAAGTTTTACACTTAACTTAAGGAAGTTTTATGCATATGGCCCCAGATACACCAGTTAGGTAAGCAGCCTTGACCTTTCGCCAAGTTGAGCGTACAGCCTGATCAGGAAGTGTCGCCCGATGGGAATGTATTGCAGCAGCCCGTTCGGACTGTGACATCCAGATTGGGCTCTCTAAGTCTCAAAATCAATTTGAACAAAGTATGAAGCATTTGCGCATGATAAGCAGGCCATGAAACGGTAACTGGTGAGCCTTATTGCAGGCGTATGTAGGCTATACTGGTCAGTTGGAGCTTCTTTCGCCCTTTCAGAAATACTATAAAAGCTAGGAATCCACCATTGACTTTCAAGCTGATTTGCGTTGCGACTTGCTTCGCAGAAAATCAACAGTGATTCCTAGCTTTATTTACTGTAGGCTACGTACTCATTTATAAGATCCTAAGCCGGACGTTAGCCTAATTGGTTACACTACATAGAAATTCCCGGGATTTTGGAGTCCCGTGTCAAGCCCGGGCCTTAAAAAACCCGCTTGAGACCCAGCGCGCGTCTGCACTACTAAAATCTAGCTGAACTTAATTGCTACGCCAGGCGTTGGAATCGCCGCTGGCGTGCACTCTTCACGAGGAGGAGGAGCTAAATTGCAGTGCTGGCTGGCTTCCGTGACCTTGAGATTGTCATTGTTCTGCTTGATCGGACTAGACACGCCGCCTGTCGTGGGGTAAAGAACCAGATAAAACCCGGGTCTATTGTGTCCACACTACTTAAAAACCCCTGCTTGTGACGCGGATCTGCATGTGAATTAAGCCCTCCAAAAACGCTTCGAGCTTGACGGCCTCATTAACCCCGGGTTTTTCATCCCTGGTCTATTAGATCCGCGCTTTTAAAGTGGTCCTAAACCGCCAAGCAAAAGTTGGCACCCGATCATTTTCACCGCCCACGAAAATGGAACTTCCGATTTCCGCTCCTGGCTTCTGAGCATGCGCAGTACGCTACCTTCACTGAGTTGCAAACCGCAGCAGATAGGATGCCGAAGCGAGAAAGTAAAAGAAGAAGGGAAAAAGGCGGCCTATAAAGGTAGCAAATGCCGACCAGCGGTTGTGGAATGTCCAGAGGCATTATCGAAGTGGCTCATAATAAAGAAAGAACTCCGTTTTAAGACGATGAGGAGGTTGTTTGTAGGCTATGTGATGGGGATGGCATCATTAACATATTGCCGGCTGCGGATCTCGCCGCCGTGCCGGTGTAACCTCAGCGAATTCTGGGGCTCCTTCCGAGAAAAGACCAACTTGCCTGGCATACCGGCCGACATCGTCATCAATGGTGTCACTCGCTTCGGATTGAACACTCTTAGCAGTGCTTAGGCGTGAATGTATCCTCTAAAACTCCCCGGAATCGAGGAGAAATCTCGACTCGGTGAACTGGTGGCATCCATGTTGTTTTGACAATCAGCTGTCACTCTGTGAGAACTTGCCCAATCAGTGATCGCGTAGTAAATTCCATAGTAATCACGTGACGTGATGATTGACAGGTGCTCATTCATACTGGCGAAGCGCGGGAAAATGAAACCGAGGCTGTCTCGCTCGCCCCGGCGGTTTAGGATCACTTTAACAGGTGCAGACAGAAAAATCCCTGGTGAACACACTCTGGGGACCAAGATATAATCACACTAGGTAAGAGGACTCTAGGTCAAATAGCCGCGAAACATGCTGCCAAATGGCTAAAATATGAGCTTTGACCTCTGTGACCTTGAAAAGTAGGTCAAGTCAAAAACCTGATTAGATATGTCATGTTCCTTATTAGATGCACATGTACCTATGGTAAAATTTGGGGATGATCCAGCCAATAGTTCAGGAGTTATTGCACGCTTTTGTCCTTTCCACCTGGTGGCCAAGCCTAGAAACGAATCGGACCGAAACTTAGCGATACACTGGGTGATTTTAAGTTTGTTGTTAACAATGGGTGTTAACACTAACACTAACACTAACAATCAAGTTAACATCAAAAATAAATTGCTTGCTCCGTGTTGGTGTTAACAACAGGTGTTGGTGTGATCTTCGTTGTTAGTGTTCCAGCTGGTGTTAGTGGAACACTAACACTGACGTTAACAGCAACTCGGTGTTATCTTGGCCAGAATTTTAATGACTTTTCCATTGCTGCTAACACTAACCTCTAGGCGTTAACACCGTGGCCAGTTTATATGAGATCGTTAGGTGTTAGCAGCCATTTTTACTCTGCTTGTGTCTTCATGAACAACAAGATGATTTTCCTTCCTTTTCAAGAAGTTGTTGCTGGGATAGTGAATGACAGACAAGACAGAGGTCCAAACCAGGTTAGAAAGGCTGCTTTTAGCACAGAGCCACCAGAGAAACACTTAAGATTGTCAGATGAGCAATTACTGGTTTTATCCCATGAATTTCATGATCATAGAGTTGCACAACATGGATTACTTGGTGCCTCACTGCTTACTTCACAAAGACGGGTGGACGTTTTCTTGTCTTACCTTGCCTCAGGAGGCTTTTACAGGCAACATGCGTACAGTTATGGCGTGGCAACATGTACTGCCTTCACATACACTCACGAAGTGGCCGACTTTATGCTGCACATAGCTCCTGAGCACATCAGACTGCCAGAACCCGATGAATTTCCAGATCTGTCATCACCAGGGAAGTCCTGCGATTCTATAAACGTCCAGTATGTTGTTGATAAAAGAGGCAAGATTCGCCATGTGATCTCCGGATTACCAGGGGCCACTCACGATAAAACCGCCGCTGAGTGGTCCGATGAATTTATGTGATTTCTGGACATGCTGCCTGAAGGTGTGGTCGTTCTTGGAAATCCGGCTTATCGCAACATGCATCCGAGAGTTGTGACGACATTTGTTGGGAGAAATCTCCCACGAGAACAACTGTTATTCAACAACCAGTGTACGCGACTGCGGCAGATAGTAGAAAGGAGTATTGGTGCCACGGAATTAAAATGGCGAATGGACCAAATGAAGGAGAATCGTTATGCTGCCAAAGGGGGTGTCGTATTTGCTGCAAAATGCACTGTTGCTGTTTGTGTGCTGCATAATCGGTTTACAAACTTTCTCTAATTCAGCAGATGGAAAACTGAACAGCCAAAATTTATTGCACTGAATTACAAAGACTAAGAATTACAGCTTCCTCCATCAGCGAAAAATAAAACTCTGATTCACTGGCTCCAACCAGGTGTATAAAAAAAGATTCAGATTCATTTGCCTCTGCGATACTTCAGTCAGAGATACTAGTGACATGTCGATTCTCTATCCATAGTCTGTAAAGACTAGAAATTACAGCTTCCACCATAAACCAGGGGCCGTATGCATAAAACATCTTAAGTGTAAAATTCCCCTTATCTTTTGTTTTGAACAATAGTTTAAGCGAAATTTTACACTTAAGATGTTTTATGCATACGGCCCCCGATTTAGTAGAAAAATAAAACTGTCGTATGAATCACCTGTTCTACCGTGAAAGTAATTGTATTAAGATTCATTTGCCTCCGTCAGACTAATTGGTACATGTATGATTAAATTCAGTCACAGGATGCCCATTCTGTAGGCACAGCTTTTAGATAAAAGAATAAGTGACTATTGGATTAGTAAGTTGTCCTGACTGTGGGATGTCCTATTAAAAGTGTAATTTGAAAATCATAGCCTTGATTGAGTTTAATGGACAGTAAAAATGATGATTGAAAATCTAGAGTAGAGCAACATAGGAAACGCACACATATAATTTGGAATCATCTCTAAAATTAGCCAATCTGAACGTCAGAGAACGATTCGTGCCAACATCGTAACTCTGACGTATATCGGACAGCGCCATATTGCTCCGTGAACTACTTTGATGAAGATCGGTTCGACAAGACTGTTCAAACTGTGACGGTATAATAGTTTGTCTGTCGTGGCAGCCCATAGGTTGCAGCCCGTACTGTGGCGCCGCGCAGCGGAGTGGGTGTAAACGGCCGTTCTTCCATGTGCTTTCGGCGCGCTGTGCGATTTTGTAGAAGCTGCAGCCATTTTGTGATAATAAACCCTTATTACCTATTTCTCGAACCCTGACTTGTGATTATATGAGGTAAGAGATATCAGTACCTCACACTGGCGCCCGTGACGTGGGGCTTGAGCCAGAATTAAGCTGGGATTTGACATTTGATGCGGTGACATAGAATCGCCAGTCAGTGACAGTGCAGCGGCCATTTTGGCAAGTCGAATGGTCAAGGCAGTCAAGTGACATTACGTGTAGGCCTACATCGTCAGTCATCGAAGTGCGTGCCTGATTTTGCATTGTAGATGACCTAGGGTTCACCAGGTTACCAAGTATTAGGCTACGGCACATTGAGAACTGCGCTGAATAGTCCCACGGTCATGAGTTCACATGGATTTTGCATTAGCCCATGCATGGATTGATTCGATAGCATATGGAGCGCCATATCGGCATTAATTCACTTGACATCTGTACCTTTTATCTATTCAATCTTGCTTAAATATGTTTTCAATTATGGAATTGCAGTTGTCTGCTGTGGGGTTACCACTCAGCCATCTGGCATGCCGCGAGCGAAGTTCTTGGAGCCCGAGGCTCCAGCACTAACGGACTCAGAAACAGAGGAGGACCAGCGAGTTGTAGAGGTAGCTGCGTCGATACCAAACCAGGACGAGGACCAGAGGCGCGTAGAAGTAGTACATCCGAGAGGGGTATTGGTATTCAGCGACTCTCTGCTCAGGCGAGCCAGACGCGAACTCCGCGAGGATCCAAAGATTTTGCATGTCGATGTGGACTCAGGAGCAAAGACAGACCGGGTTACAGGAAATGTGCAACGCTATTTGAAGAGTCACCCTGGTCCATTTGTAATTGTGGTATGTGTAGGTAGTAATGACGTTTTTCCCCGTAGAGATTATCGAGTGCCACCGACGACTACCCTAACGGAGGAGCAGGCTGAAGCCTATGCAGAGCGGGTCACAAGTGTTTGTTCCCAGAAGCGTCAAACCCTTTATGAACTTGTCCAGACGCATGACCCTCGCAATAAAATCCTCTTCTGTACAGTACCACCTCGGTTGAACTTGAATGGCGGTGATATTGTGGCATTCATGAGGAACAATCGAGCAATAATAAAGGAGAGTCTCACTAGACACGTCCCGAGTATTGACATTGAGAGTGTGGTATCCCGATACCGAGAGAGGAAAAAGCAAGAGTTTTTCCGCTACGCACGTCAAGCACGGTTAGACCCTGGTGGTATTCACCCGACTCAGGAAACGGCGAGTAGGTGGGCCAAAGAGATTATCCGCGTGGCAGTACCAATGTGCGATTAGTGACTTGTCAAATCTTTCCGGCAGTGAGTGTTTTAATTGCAGTATTGCGTAATTATGCAGCGGTGATTCATCATTCGATTTAAGTGTGTTATTATGTGACATATCGGAATCGGAGTAACCATGGCAGCAGCTGCTCGACCGAAATTGAAAGAGTTTAGCGGTGAGTCATCCGAGGATTTTCAGCTGTGGTTTAAAAGGTTTGAACTGTTCGTGCCTGTTGCCCCGGAGGGTGCAGCTGCTGATGTCCCGAGACGTCCACAAGCCCTCCCACTGTATCTAACCGGCAGGGCCTTCATGACCTATGACAGCCTGCCGGAAGCAACTAAATTAGACTACGAGCTCACGAAACAGGCCCTTAAGGACAGGTTGGACCCCCAGGAACATGCCCTAGTGCGAAGACAAGAATTCAACGCCCTCAGTCGAGAGACTGATGAGGCCATATCTGCCTTTGAACTCCGGATTATACGGAAAGCAGCCACAGCATTTGTAGATTTTCCAGATGAGCACCGGAACCTGCTGTGCAAAGAGCAGTTTATGCGTGGAGTGGGGGATGCAGAGCTGCAACTGCACCTACTTACCCACAATCCAGCCACATTACGTGCAGCCGTTCAACTAGCTGAGCAGTACCTACAAGTACGAAAGGTAACCGTTCCTCCAAGTCCAACGCCGGATGCTGCTATTCGCCAGGTAAGGGGCTGTGAGGATGATGGGGTTTCCTCTCCTCCAGAACCTCCCGGTGTAATGGATGCACTCCGGCAAGATGTCCAGAGATTGTCGGACCAGATGCAGCAACTGATGCAGCGGCAGGATTTTGGCCGTGGCCGTGGACGCGCACGGGGCCGTGGCCGATGGGGTCACCGTGGCAGTCGTCGAGGAGGTAACCAGGGGCAGGATCGAACTCAAGCTCAGGGTGCGCCATCAGGCCAGCAGGGTGATAGTGGCAGCCAACCACCGGGAAATTGGGACCCCCGCCAAAGGAATGGGTCCAATGACCGAAGGATTCTACCAGGAGATGCCAATACCGCCAGTGGTGATCAGCAGTCATGGGGTTTCCGTTCTGCTGATCCACCACCTCCTCAGTTCAATAATCGCTTCAATGGAACTTGTTACAATTGTGGACGTTATGGGCACCGAAGTGCCGACTGTTGGGCTCCTAAGCAGTCGGGAAACTAGTTGGTGCTGTCGACGAGGGTCGGTCTGCGGCACGGTATAAGAAGAAGACTCAAAGAATTATCCCTAGGGTACTTGTAGACATCAACAATGAGAAGATACCCGTGTTATTTGACACTGGAGCTGATATCTCACTCATGCGGGAGGATGTATGGAATCTCTACCCCCAAGAGGAGAGAGGATCACTGGTCCCAAGGTCAACTGCCATATGTTCTGTGTCTGGGGATTTGTTACCAGTTCAGGGTATGGCAAGTGTACCAGTGGTGATCGGACCTCTGCGGTTACAACACTCCTTCCGAGTAGTGAAAGGTATCGATAGCCCCATCATACTTGGCTGGGATTTTATGACTGAATATGCCGTGACTGTTAACCCACAACGTAAGGAGGTCACTATTCAGGGTGAACCTTTCCCACTTATGGAGACAGTTAGAGTACCAGACGTGGTAACCACTAGAGCCTTGCAGACGACCACGATCCCAGGGAGGATGGAAGTCATCATTCCTGCCTATCTCCCATTCGGTCCTGGATTTCCGAACCTCAGTTTTGAAGGCGTTTTAGAGCCCAGTGATTCCCCTGGATTGGTTGTATCACGGATTTCGGCGACGGTGGAGATGAACCCCAAGTCGGAGCCGTTGCAGATATCCAAGGGGACTTGTCTTGGAGATTTTCGTTGCCTTGAAGGTTGTGAATCCGATACCGTTCGAGAGATGGAGGAATTCCAACTGGATGACTCAGAAGATCGTGAGGGTGAGGCAGTCGACAGTGAAGGGGTTCCCTCTGTCGACCTGTCTGTATGCAAAGCGAAGAAGGGACAGAGGTCACGGCTGAAATCCCTTTTGGAAACGCACGACAATGTTTTCTGCGAGACACCAAACACTGGACGGTTTACAGACCTGGCGGAGCACCATGCTGACACGGGAGATGTGTGTTCTTTAAAGCAAGCACCTCGTCGAGTCCATTTCCACTTGCGGGACAAGTTGGGGGGACAGGTCGATGACATGCTTCAAGTTGAACTTCAAGATCGGATTCGTGGAGCCTTGCCCCGGTCCGACGTCATACCCGGTCCTGACGAAGAAGAAGTCTGGTGCATTCCGCGGCCCGATGATGATCAGCGTGATGATGATGATGGAGTATTGCCGGAAAACATGGATCAGCCGGAGCCTGACCCTATTCCCCAACAGGGGGAGGAGATTGTTGAAGCAGCTCCAGAACAACTGATATCAACTCATGGCAGGACAGTGAGGGCACCATTATATCTACATGATTACGTTCGGAACATTTCACGTCTCCTTTGGACTTATTAAGCAGACGAATCTAGGGAGTACTTAGGAACTGTGCCTTAGGATTTTCAGATGACTCTATTTTTGGAATCTCAAGTTTTCTGTGTAGTCGTATCAATCATTTTATGGACAGAATGTCCGGATAGGACAGTCAGTGGATTGTGTTCGCTTTATTTAGTTTATCATGCTCAGTGCTGCTGATGATGATGTGTGTTCTATGGTCATCAGATTGTGTCATTTTCCTGAGGAAGTTAATTGTGTTTGTCTTACTACCGTTTAAAGGCACTATGAGAACAGGGATTATATTGTGAGGAGGTTGTGAATCTATTGACATTACTGATGAGAATTTAAGGACTGATGATGTGTCGAGTATTCGAAGTCTCCTGTGCTAAGATTTAAGATGTGTCCGTTTGCCTTTCCACATACCTGTGGTGTGTTGCACAGCTGTAGTAAAGCTGTGGGAGAAGTTCGTGTGTTACACAGCTGTGATAATGCTGTGGGAGAAGTTTCGTTTGCCAAGCACGGTGTTGTAACCTATGTGGCTTGCCGGTTTCGTGTTGGTTGATGCCAGTGGGGCACCCAACGGTTTTTTGAGGTTTTCTGTGATGTCTTGGAGCGATGCTCGACATGTAATATTGCTGTGGGAGAAGTTTCGTTTGCCAAGCACGGTGTTGTAACCTATGTGGCTTGCCGGTTTTGCGTTGGTTGATGCCAGTGGGGCACCCAACGCTCTTTTTGAGGTTTTCTGTGATGTCTTGGAGCGATGCTCGACATGTAATAATGTGAATATGATGTTTGCTCTCCCTGCCTGGCCAGCACGAGGATTGAGCCGCCCCCCAGGTGCGCTTGGGTGGAGCTGAGTTTTTATGTAGTTGAAGATGTGGGACACATCTCCTCTGAGGAGGGACGTATGTGACGGTGAAATAGTTTGTCTGTTGTGGCAGCCCATAGGTTGCAGCCCGTACTGTGGCGCCGCGCAGCGGAGTGGGTGTAAACTGCCGCTCTTCCATGTGTTTTCGGCGCGCTGTGCGATTCTGTAAAAGCTGCAGTCATTTGTGATAATAAACCCTTATTACCTATTTCTCGAACCCTGATTTGTGTTTATATGAGGTAAGAGATATCAGTACCTCACACTGGCGCCCGTGACGTGGGGCTTGAGCCAGATTTAAGCTGGGATTTGACATTTTATGATGTGACAGTAAATCGCCAGTCAGTGCAGTAGCCATTTCGGCCAGTGGGATGGTCAACGCAGTCAAGTGAAGTGACATTCCGTGTAGGCCTACTTCATCACTCATTGATGTGCTGGCCTAATTTCGAACTGTATATAACCTAGGGTTCGCCAGGTTAAGATTCACTGGGCTACGGCACATTGGCAGCTGAGCTGTGATGAATATTGCTACGGTTACGAGTTCACACATGGATTGATTCGATGGTATATGGAGCGCCGTATCTGCATTAATTCACTGACGTCTACATGGGTGTAACTTTTCGATTTTGCCTGTAGTTCAGTGTTTTCAGTTATGGAATTGCAGTTGTCTGCTGTGGGGTTGCCACTCAGCCTCTGTAGTGATAGGTACTAGTCCAAGCACGCTTAGACCCTTCATCTGACCCAGGAAACAGTAAGATGTGGAAGTCGGACTGAAAATGGCGACTGCTCGACCAAAATTGAAAGAATTTAGTGGTGAGTCATCGGAGGATTTTCAGCTGTGGTTTAAGAGGTTTGAATTGTTTGTGCCTGCTGCCCCGGCAGATGCAGCTGCTGATGTCCCGAGACGTCCACAAGTTCTCCCGCTGTATCTATCTGGCAGAGCATTTATGACCTATGACAGTCTGCCAGCAGAAACTAAATTGGATTACGAGCTAACTAAACAGGCCCTTAAGGACAGGTTCGACCCCCAGGAACATGCCCTAGTGCGAAGACAAGAATTCAACGCCCTCAGTCGAGAGACTGATGAGGCCATATCTGCCTTTGAACTCCGGATTTATAAGGAAAGCAGCCACAGCATTTGTAGATTTTCCAGATGAGCACCGGAACCTGCTGTGCAAAGAGCAGTTTATGCGTGGAGTGGGGGATGCAGAGCTGCAACTGCACCTACTTACCCACAATCCAGCCACATTACGTGCAGCCGTCCAACTAGCTGAGCAGTACCTGCAAGTACGAAAGGTAACCGTTCCTCCAAGTCCAACGCAGGAGGCAGTTGTTCGCCAGGTACGGGGCAGTGAGCGTGATGGGGTTTCCTCTCCTCCAGAACCTCCTGGTGCAATAGATGCACTCCGGCAAGATGTACAGAGATTGTCAGACCAGATGCAGCAACTGATGCAGCGGCAGGACTGTAGCCAGCAGGCACGGGGTTACCGTTCTGCTGACCCACCGCTCGCTCAGTTCAGCGACAGTTTCAATGGAACATGCTACAATTGCGGATGCTACGGGCACCGTAGTGCCGACTGTTGGGCTGCTAAGCAGTTGGGAAACTAGTTGGTGCTGTTGATGAGAGTCGGTTGGCGGCATGGTATAAGAAGACTCAAGGAAGTATCCCTACGGTCATCATTCCTGCCCATCTCCCATTCGGTCCTGGATTTCCGAACCTCAGTTTTGAAGGCGTTTTAGAGCCCAGTGATTCCCCTGGATTGGTTGTATCACGGATTGCGGTAGATGAACCCCGAGTCGGAGCCGTTGCAGATATCCAAGGGGACTTGTCTTGGAGATTTTCATTGCCTTGGAGGTTGTGAATCCGATACCGTTCGGAGGATGGAGGAATTCCAACTGGATGACTCAGAAGATCGCGAGGGTGAGGCAGTCGACGGTGAAGGGGTTTCCTCCGTCGACCTGTCTGCATGCAAACCGAAGAACATGACGAAGGGACAGAGGTCATGGCTGAAACCCCTTTTGGAAGGGTACAACGTTGTTTTCGGTACGACATCAAACGCTGGAGGATTTACAGATCTGGCGGAGCACCATGCCGACATGGGAGATGTGTGTCCTTTAAAGCAAGCACCTCGTCGAGTCCATTTCCACTTGCAGGACAAGTTGGGGGGACAGGTCGACGACATGCTTCAAGATGGGATCGTGGAGCTTTGCCCGGTCCCAGGTCATCACCCGGTCCTGGTGAAGAAGAAGTTCGGTGCATTCCGCCGCCCGCTGATGATCAGCATGATGACAATCATGATTGATGGAGTATTGCCGGAAAACATGGATCAGCCGGAGCCTGACCCTATTCCCCAACGGGGGGAGGAGATTGTTGAAGCAGCTCCAGAACAATGGATATCAACTCATGGCAGGACAGTGAGGGCACCATTATATTTACATGATTACGTTCGGAACATTTCACGTCTCCTTTGGACATATTAAGCAGACGAATCTAGGGAGTACTTAGGAATTGTGCCTTAGGATTTTCAGATGACTGTATGTTTGGAATCTCAAGTTTTCTGTGTAGTCGTATCAATCATTTTATGGACAGAATGTCCGGATAGGACAGTCAGTGGATTGTGTTCGCTTTATTTAGGTTATCATGCTCAGTGCTACTGATGATGATGTGTGTTCTATGGTCATCATATTGTGTCATTTTCCTTAGAGGTTAATTGTGTTTGTCTTACTACCGTTTAAAGGCACTATGAGAACAGGGATTATACGGTGAGGAGGTTGTGAATCTATTGACATTACTGATGAGAATTTAAGGACTGATGATGGGTCGAGTATTCGAAGTCTCCTGTGCTAAGATTTAAGATGTGTCCGTTTGCGTTTCCACATACCTGTGGTGTGTTGCACAGCTGTAGTAAAGCTGTGGGAGAAGTTTGTGTGTTACACAGCTGTGATAATGCTGTGGGAGAAGTTTCGTTTGCCAAGCACGGTGTTGTAACCTATGTGGCTTGCCGGTTTTGCGTTGGTTGATGCCAGTGGGGCACCCAACTGTTTTCTTGAGGTTACTCTGTGATGTCTTGGAGCGATGCTCGACATGTGAATATGATGTTTGCTCTCCCTGCCTGGCCAGCACGAGGATTGAGCCGCCCCCCAGGTGCGCTTGGGTGGAGCTGAGTTTTGTGTAGTTGACGATGTGGGACACATCTCCTCTGAGGAGGGACGTATGTGACGGTGAAATAATTTGTCCGTATGGCATCCCATAGGTTGCAGCCCGTGCTGTGGCGCCGCGCAGCGGAGTGGGTGAAAAACTGCCGCTCTACCATGTGTCTTCGGGCGAAGAGCCCGCGCTCTACGAATTGTCAATTGTTTTGTGGAGTTTATGAGAATAAAAGCTAAAACCGAATCCGAATTGTCGTTACTAGTCTGAGGTAAGAGACATCAGTACCTCACAGCGGGCTATTGTTTGGCGGACCTGCATTCCTAGGACGCTGATTCCTGTCACAGATGTCTTACTGGCATTCCAGTACAGAAAACCGTGGTGTCACTGCGGTTCAGGTAGATTCAGAATCTAACATTTTCTATGTGTCTCCCAAATGAACACATTTTCTATGTGTTACAAGGGTGCTCTTTTGTGTGAAGGTTTTCGGACACTGGTCACATGCAAACGGTCGTTCTCCTGAATGAATCCGCATGTGCTTTGTGAGGCCGCTACTTTGTGTGAAGGTTTTCGGACACTGGTCACATGCAAATGGTCGCTCTCCTGAATGTATCCGCATGTGCTCAGTGAGGACGCTACTTTGTGTGAAGGTTTTCAGACACTGGTCACATGCAAATGGTCGCTCGCCCGAATGTACCCGCATGTGCCTAATGAGGCTGCTGCTACTTCTGAAGGTTTTCGGGCACTGGTCACATGCAAACGGTTGCTCTCCTGAATGTATCCGCATCGGCATGTGCTGAATGAGGTGGCTGCTGTGTGTGAAGGTTTTTGGGCACTGGTCACACGCAAATGGTCGCTCGCCCGAATGTATCCGCATGATGTGGTCAGTGAGGTTGCTGCTACTTCTGAAGGTTTTCGGACACTGGCCACATGCAAACGGTCGCTCGCCCGAATGTATCCGCAGGTGTTGAATGAGGCTGCTGCTTCTTCTGAAGGTTTTCGGACACTGGTCACATGCAAACGGTCGCTCTCCTGAATGTATCCGCATGTGCTCAGTGAGGCCGCTACTTTGTGTGAAGGTTTTCGGACACTGGTCACATGCAAACGGTCGCTCGCCCGAATGGATCCGCATGTGTTTAGTGAGATTGGACTTACTGCCGAATTCTTTGTTGCACTCATCACATTTATGAATACCGGTAGATTTTCTGATCCTTTTGCGGGAGATGCACTTGGAGACGGCTCCACACTGGTCACTTACGACCGATCGCTCTCCCAAATGTACCCGCATATGTGCAGTGAGATCAGCTTTCTTGGAGAAATGTTTGTCACAATGATCACATTTATGTTTACGCATTTTATGTCTCATGAGAGAGCCCCTGTGTGAGAAGGTCAGTGGACATAGGTCACATGCAAACGGTCGCTCTTTCGAATGTACCCGCATGTGTGAGGTGAAAGCAGATTTTCTTGAGAATTCTTTGTCACATTGGGCACATTTACGAATTATTCCTGACTGTATCTGACTTTCAGACTTGGAGACACTGGGATTGTCTGATGGTGGCACTGCAAAATAGTTAAAAGAATAAATGAGATGGTAAGTCTGTATATATCTATCTATATCTCTATTAGGTCACTACTCTGATTCGTTGTTTCCAGGAACAGGTGCATGTCCACAGGGCAGTCCAGGGGGTCCGGACCTCCTGCTCGCGCAGGCCATAGATTTTTAGCTCACTCGTGAGCTATAGCCATCACGTGGCGTCCGTCGTCCGTCGTCGTCCGTTAGCAGGGCACGTTTTGTAACCGCTGGGGCTTATAGTTAGAAGAATAAATGAGATGATAAGTCTGTAGTTTTATCTCTATATTGGTCACTCTTCTCTAATTCGTTGTTTTCAGGAACAGGTGCATGTCCAGAGGGGAGTCCAGGGGGTCCGGACCTCCTGCTCGAGTTTTCACCCTAATCACTTCAAGAGAGCATAAATGGTGGGGAGAGGGGGAAGTGGTGAGGATCCAGAGGGCTCTGGAAACTTCGGCCCCTGTTCGGGTACATCTTATTCCAAATTGGTTGTCTGACACCAGTCGCCAGTTTCTGGCAAGCCGTTTGTTCATTCAATCAAATAAACCATTTTTTTTAAAAAAAACCCTTGTTTTTTATTTAAAAAACTAGGTTTCTTTTATGTCACTGCATGGAATCTTGTTTTTTTAAAAACTTGGTTTTTAGCCAACTGTTCATTTATTCAAACAAGAGGCCCATGGGCCTTGCGCTGAGCTGACTTGGAGTGGCAACTGCAGTTGGGAATTTTTTCCGAGGTGGAGAAGACGTGTGTAAATTTGTTGTTTATTGAGAACAGGAGAATTACACAAGAATGGTGTTTCGTATCAGGTAATTGTTGACAATAGGGAGTTTTCGCAAATCTGACGAAAAACGAAGTACGAAATACGAAATTGGACTTCATCTCCATGACGTAACGTATTTCAGGAGATGGTTGGTACCGCAAATATCGCCTGCTGCAAGAGCGTCGTATCTACGAAGTGGAAACGAAAGATAAATTTCAAAGTTTAATATACACCATAACTCTTTCGGTTAAACGTAACACACTAAAAGACGCTCTTGCAGATTTGCGAAAACTCCCTAATGTTGATCTTTTGCAAGTTCTTTTGTTATTTCTTTTGCAAGTTTTTTTCTGATTTATTTTACAAGTTCTTTTGTAATTCATTTTTCAGGTGTTCTTCGACTGAAGGAAGCATCAAGACAGGAACAAACGGCTTGCCATACCAGCTCTGAAGTAGAACGATAATTTTCTGCTGTTCATCGTACAAACAGCAGTTTGCGCTCAACTATAGGAGAGGAGAGACCATCTTGCCCTGACACGTGTTCCTATCACTCCTACTCTCGCTCTCAGAGCGTAGTCGGAGGGCGGAGTGACCGTAGGCCTTGATATGTCAAGATGGGAGAGACTGACTCAGACTTAGATTTGCTCAGTAGCTATAGATGTGTACCGAATTTTGCGACCCATGTTTAATTTTAACCCTGAAATATTCAAGGCTGAAATGCTGTGGGAAGTAGCATCTTTGGCATGTTTGGCGTGCAGATTCTTTTAATTTCCAATGCCAGGGGGTCTCCCCCTTGCACTCTGCCCTCGGGGCTACCCCTCCCATGGTTCCCCCTGTGCTCGAAATCGTGGACACGCACCTGAGAACAGGCACGGATCCAAGGGGGGCGCGCCCGCCACACGCCCCCCTTCGGCCCACAAATCTGTAAAATCGACCGTGAAATTCTGAAATTTGGAGCAAACCATTGAAATCCACCGCAGATTTCAATGTTCCTAGCACAGTGCGCCCCCTCTTTCCCGAAATCCTGGATCCGTCCCTGGAGGAGGCAACTTCAGCAATGTCCGCCATTGCTGACGTCGACGCAATGCCAGAGGGCAAAACGCATGGCTGATGTCATCCTATGATGCAATGTGCCGGGGGGAGCACAGCCCAACAGTACATGTATGATGTCATGTACCGTACTGGAAATGATGAATGTGTCTACGTAACAAAACAGCCGTCACATTTTGTATACAGCATGGAAAAAGTTTCACCAACTCTTACCGTCTGTCACCGTATCTTCTGTTTTTGCACTCGCCAATTCAGGCATGTCATGAGTAG
>NMRB01001783.1:37922-52346 GCA_002633025.1 Notospermus geniculatus | reverse complement strand
GCTAATAAATATTCACGACTGGGTAATGCTAAAACCCTGTGCCTTGAGTGCCTGGAACGAATGGCAAGAACTGGGAAAACCATTTTACAAAATCATCTGTAACTTTGCTTTAAATGGGAATTTTAGCATTCCGAAAATTTTCATGTGCCCAGAAACAGACTGGCTTCAAAACAGTGCCAGTTTCAACCCGAACAAGTGAGTATCAAAAAAACTTGATATTTTGGCCAAATTTCAAACTTTTGCCAAAAACACAGTTGTGTAATGATTTCAAGTTTTATGGTGTTAAATGGTGTCCTAGTGGCCCTAGATTATGCGCATGAAAAGAAAACGTGGCTATGAAAAATATTCATTGAGATATGCCTATGGATAGTTGGTCGGGAATATGAAATATTTCAAAAACTGTAAATCGAGCCTTTTTTGGCATTAAATAGTTTATACAAATTAAATGGAAAATACTTTCGTAACACTGGAAAAGCCCCAAGCGAACCAAAATAGATTACACAGGTCACCAAGACTTTCCCTCTATAAAGTTAAAATGACCTTTCTTGCCGAATACATATATTAGTATTTGGCAATTTCACCCGCTATAACCTTCAGCCAAGTTATCACCTCGTATAGGGAACACCAAGTAAGTCGAACATGCAGCCGATCTCTCGACGGAGTAAACAAATCCAAGATAGCTGAAGCAATTTCCGTTACAGAGCTTATCCCACGCTGATGAACTCACCGGAGTGTCCTTTAACGCCCGGGACAGGGGCTGGTTATGCAAACGACTGGAAAATCAAATCAATGTCATGACCGAATTCCGAATACTACATGAACATGTACAGTTAAACACGAAATTATTCATACCCCATGAAAAATAATAATAATAATAATTACCATATATTATAGTGCTGTATACAATAAAATTGCTCTACAGCACTTTACAAATAAAACATTATATGACCTAAGACAGTCCAATAGGGAGCAATAAAAAATGAATTTGAAATTATTAAAATACAATTATGACACTGGGCGTGGCTATTAAATATTAAATAGGCTACACATTTCCAAAACTTTTGATGAAAAGGAATGTCTTCAGGTGCTTCTTGAATGCCATGACACTGACTGAAACTTTGATGTGTGAAGGTAAAGCATTGAATAACCGTGGACCTGCCACTCTGAAAGATCTGTCACCTGGTCTTGACTNGCAACCAATGGAGCCCCTTCAAGACGGGGGTAATGTGATCAGAGCGTTTGGTGCACGTCACAAGCCTGGCTGCTGTATTTTGTATCCTCTGGAGCCTGTTTATCGTGGAGTCTGGCATTCCATACAAAAGTGAATTGCAATAGTCAAGACGCGACGTTACCAGACCATGAACTAAGAACCTAGCAGTATCTTGTGTGATTGACTTACGTATTCTACCTAGGTTCCTAAGCTGCATGTAACAAGCCCTGGTAATACTATTCACATGATGTTCCAAAGACATGGTCTGGTCCAATATAACCCCAAGGTTCCTTACACACTGTACTGGAGAAACCGACATACCATTGACAGTTACACTGAAATTAGGTGGCACTTGGTAATTTTTAGGGGCAAGAAACATTACCTCGGTCTTGTCAGCGTTCAGTTTTAAACGATTCACCAACATCCAAGCACTAATCGCATCAAGGCATGCCTCCAAACGGCTCAATTCAGTAACATGAGTGGGTTGGTTTTTCTTAAGGAATATGTAGAGCTGTGTGTCATCCGCGTAAAAGTGGTAATCCAGCCCATGATGCCGTATAAGATCACCCAGTGGCTTAGTGTACATGGCATACAATTTTGGCCCAAGTACAGACCCTTGTGGTACTCCAAATTCCAAGAGTTTTGGAGCCGACACTTTGCCACCGAGTGAGACCGACTGATAACGGTCGCTTAGATAGGACTGAAACCACTGTAACGCTGTGCCCTTAATGATATAATTGACCCGAAGCCGGTTAAGAAGAATGTCATGATCAAGCGTATCAAACGCGGCAGATAAGTCCAACATTGCGGTAAAGAAAGTTTTCGGAAATCGCACTTCGATTTTGTGAAATTGCAAAGAGAAGGCGAGCATACCGTGGCTGGAAAGTATCATATTTATTTTTTTTCAGAATATTTATTTTTTTTCTAAATTATTATTTTTCATTCTAAATTCGATTTTTTCAATTTCCGCCGCATGGGGAAAATTATTTCCACCATGCCCATAATTATTTCCACCGTGCCCATAATTACTTCCGCCGCCTGGCGAAAATTATTTTTGCCGTGCCCATAATTATTTCCGCCGCCTGGCGAAAATTATTTTTTCGCCGTGCCCATAATTATTTCCGCCGCCTGGCGAAAATTATTTCCACCTCGGCCATAATTATTTCCTTGACATTCATTTACTCAACCAATGGGCGGTAAGTAATTTCCGCCAGGCGGTGGAAATAATTATGGGCACGGCGAAAATAATTTTTGCCAGTTGGCGGAAATAATTATGGGCGAGGTGGTAATAATTTTCGCCAGACGGCGGAAATAATTATGGGCACGGCGAAATAATTTTTGCCAGGCGCCGGAAATAATTATGGGCACAGCGAAATAATTTTCGCCAGGCGGCGGAAATAATTATGGGCATGGCGAAAATAATTTTCGCCAGGCGGCGGAAATAATAATTATGGGCATGGTGAAAATAATTTTCGTCATGCGGCGGAAATTGAAAAAATCGAATTTAGAATGAAAAATAATAATTTAGAAAAAAAATAAATATTCTGAAAAAAAATAAATATGATACTTTCCAGCCACGGTACGAGCACAATAATCGACACACAATATGATAAAGTATATGAAGTCAATTTCCAGAATATTGAGCAAATTTTCGACCCCAACCGGGGTCTTCTTCAGGCTGGAACTTTACAATCTGAAACTCTAGAAAAGACTGAGCTGAAACCCAAATGTTGATCTGAAGTATCCAACCCAAACAGGACGGGTCAGCAATTAAGGAATGAAAAGAGTCCAAGCCCCAAAAATTGGTTGCTCAACCTAACAGTGAATGTAATTAGTGAATGTAAGGCTTGACTTGGCTGAAAGGAAAGGGGTTTTATAAATTATAACTTGGAGGAATTAAACTAACAGTATAATTCCCCCAAGCCGTGTTTACACCTAAGCAATTTTTCCAGGCCTGGGTTCGAATTTAACCCGGTGTAACGTTAATGAATGTACCCTGTTAGCCAGAGTCCGGCGGACTGGGAATGACGGCCGAAGGCCGTCATTCCCAGTCCTCCGGACNAATATTACACCGGTAATATCAAGACCGGAGCTGATATTTATTTTGAGGACAAATCGCGTATTTGCATGTGTTCTCGAATTGCCATGTTACGTACTACCAGTGGCAGTCGGAACTACTTTTCGTGTGGACTATCTGCATATTTGACGCAGATTGCATGCGATTTTTTGGATACGTACACTGAAGCCTATATTTGGAGCCTACCTCTGTCCATGCCCTCGATCCTTCACTTCCGGTTATCAGGCGAGTGAATGATGACGTAGTTGGTATGCGCAGGGTGTAACGGGTGTTTCAAGGTAGGAAGCTTAGTGCACATTACGAACGTTACCGAAGGCTCGACTTCGGCAGCCTCGTGGGCTGCCGAAGTTGAGCGTAAATTTTTTTGCATAAGTCGGAGAGTATATCTGACCTGTCAGCTTTAACTACAATGTAGTAGTGTGACCTCTCGCCGGGCTTTTCGCACACACGGGTCTGGAAAAACACGGGTATTTTAATAGCCGTGGTTACACTACATAGATATCCCCGGGTTTTTTGACAGCCGGGTCTAGCCCGGCTCTGAAAAATCCCTCATGAGGCCCGGTGCCGGTCAAAACTACCCAAATTTTGTGACGGGGACCTAAATTAAGCCCTCTAAAACCCGTTCGAGCTCGGAGGGGATTATTACACCGCGTTTTTAACAAGTAGTGTGGACAGAAAAAACCCGGTGTAACGTTAATGAATGTACCCTGTTAGCCAGAGTCCGGCGGACTGGGAATGACGGCCGACGTCATTCCCAGTCCTCCGGACTATGAATTATACGGACACTCTGTAACGTTACAACAGTAGTGTCAACGGTTGTCCGCCCGTAAATCACCGTCCGACCATTGTTCAGGTCTGATAGGCCTTTGGCCTATTGTGAGTCACAGTGAAGGCAGGTCAATAGATTTGGAACAAGGGGCAAATAAAATCGTGGTCCGAGCAGATCGCCCCAATAGCCTAGCTCACTAACAGTCACTCGTTCTCTCCTTTCAGATCACAGGTTCACCACTTGCAGGTTCGAATCCCACAGCAAACCTTTACTCTTTCTACGTTAATAAATCATTTGCTCCGACATTTCAGGTATATCATAATCTTTAGGCACCACTCTGTTATGGTAATTGTCTTCCTGTCGGTCAAATTTTGTAGACATATTTTTTTTAAAAAAATTCTCAACTTCACGACGATGCGGAGAAGTATTTTTTAAAAATTTAAGCCTAATTACCAATTCAAACTTCAGGAATGGCCAGGTTTTCCGTACATCATGTAAATTTGTGCTGAATTCATCGTTCGTTGGGGGGTTTCTGGATGCCTCTAATTTTAATCAATACGTACTGTGTTAAGGCCTAATAGCCTATATAAATTAAAATACATGTAATTCAAATAAAACGTGTGGAGATGTAGCTCAAGCTTCTAATTAGTTTTCTCCTGAAATCCTGAGAAGACCTGCACTTTAGAAGTGTTTGACCTTGACCTTGACCTCTGACCGTCCAGGTCATTGCGTAATGACTTGGACGGTCAGAGGTCAAGGTCAACTGTCCAGGTATTTGCGTAATCTGAAAGCTCATCCGTGATAACCTTGGTGTAGGTGAAGGTTTTAGGCTTCCACCATCACCAGGTTCTGACTTATCTCATGTTATCTGTGACGGTTGACTGTGACCTTGACCTTTGACCTTGAGAAGTCTTGCGCAACTGGAACAGGATCCTTGATTAAACCTGTAGGGGATGGTTAATTCAGGCTTCTAATTTGTTTTCTCCTGAAATTCCGAGCAGATTTGCATTTTAGAAATGTCTCCCTTGATCTTGACCCCTGACCTTGAAGGTCATTGCGTAATCTGAAAGCTCATCCTTGATAACCTAGGTGTAGGTGAAGGTTTTAGCCTTCTATCATCACCAGATTCTGATTTATCACATGTTTCAAATTTGAATATCAAATCTCGCCATGATGTCAGCAAATATCATGTGACCGAGCAGATGCAAACTGAAAATTTCAGTTGCAATAGCATCCTTGGATGAGCTATGATGTTGTAATACCAGTTTCAAGTCGCATACTGTGGTAGATCTCCCGATATGTCAAAATATCAAATTTGATATATCAATATCATTATGATCCTCACCCTGGAGAATAAATTTGTTGATGCCAGTATCTTGCTGAGGGCTAAAAACATAGGGAAGGAACTTGTTACTAGTGCTCTACCTGGTCGGAGACGAGTTATTCAAGAAACAAAAGTGTGACAGACAAAATTTCAACTTTTGATATATCAATTTCACCATGAACCAGGTATCGGAGACCTGACCATCTTGTAGCTCAGGTCATGTTACCTAGGGATAGGTCACATCCAGGTCTGTAGCTCTTGCAGGGACAAAGTTACAGTTGTGGCAGACTGAACAGACAGACAGCCAAACTCACATTAGCGTAGTTGTCAGGAACCCAGCATTGTTAGGAATTTTTTTTTGTGTTCACACAGAATGGTATTTATTTGGAACTTGTCCAAAGAGTTTTGTTAAGAAATGGTCCATAATTTTTGTAAGGAATTCATGACTTTTTTTTTGTTCATACAGAACTTGTCCAAGGAGTTGTTAAGAAACTGACCAAGCCTTTCGGCGACATGGTTCACTAGAGGTTGTGACAGGGAGGGAAACCTGAGTCCTTGCAGTAATTATTCGGCTTTGCTGTCACTTCCCACCCTCACCTGAGTACCCAGGAAGGGAAGGGTCTGACTACAAAACACAGAATAGTTATGTGAAACTTGTAAAATGACTTTATTTATTTCTGTATAACAATAAAACTACTAATGAAAACATTGATTCCGGTACGCCTTTTTTAACAGAATTTGCAACGTTCTGGATAATCTAATGCATCTAGCAAATTCAATACAAAATTTAAGCTTGTACCTTTTTTACCTAGCATCCTTTTTACCTGTACCTATTTTACCTAGTACCTTTATTACCTATTACCTTTTTTACCTAGTACCTTTTTTACCTGTACATTTTTTACCTAGTACTTTTATTACCTAGTACCTTTTTTACCAGTAACTTTTTTACCGTACCTTTTTTACCTATACCTTTTTTACCTGTACCTTTTTTACCTACATTCTGCCCGTATTCTAGAAGCCTCCTTAACTCTAAGGTCCACTTTAATCTTTTGTATTCTGCCCTGCAAACAATGGCTAAAGGTAAACCTTAGAGTTAAGGAAGCTTCTAGAATACGGCCCATGATGTATCAGACACAAATAGACACAAAGAAATGCTTAGGTTAAAGTCAACTGACTTCCCCGTTATGAACTGTTGCTATACTAAGCTGCAGTATAAGAGGTGATTATCTGGGTTAATCTCCTCCTGGCTGCACATGTACAATGTAGGCCTACTATGGAATATATGGTCTGTGAGGGGTAATGGTTCTGGCCTACTCCATATCAATCTCCATCCAAGCAGACGTCTGTCGGCGTAACACCTCTGCCACACCAGCTATCATAGCCTCGTAGATCCAAAGTTTTTCTCCCAAATGATGACAAATACTTTTCATTTTGGCGTGATCAACGAACAGAGCCTTTGTTATTTAAAATTGTTTATTGTTATACTAACATGTCATTCAATGGCGCGCAACTTCTCTTTCACATGTTAGAGCGGAAATGCCCCAAAATAGCCTTTTTCAAGTTCTGAAATTCCTAATATCTAAAAACATAGGCGACAATATTTGCCAAATACCTCAGGGACACGGATTTATAATACAACAAGAGCAACGCAAAGCGTGGCATATGCCCCCGACTGTATGATGTTTGTGGGCAAAGCAATCTCAAGTTAATTGACGGAAACCCTATTTCAAGATGGCCACCATAGCCGCCACCTTGGATGGGCGGCAGAGGTGGTCATCGAAAGAAACCAACCATCCCCACATAGATGCAAATCGTCACAAAACAATTTCAAGATGGCCACAATAGCTGCCATCTTGGATCGACGGTGGAGCTGGTCGTCGAAAGGAACCATCCTCTTATAAACACCAACCCTCACAAAAAAATCAGGTTGACTGCGCAAAGCCTTCTCAAGTTAATTGAAGGAAGCCGATATCAAGATGGCCGCCACAGCTGCCATCTTGGATCGGCGGTGGAGCTGGTCTTCGAAACGAACCGTCCCCCCATAGACACCAACCCTCACAAAAAAATTCGGGTTGATCGGTCAAAGCATTCTCAAGTTAATTGACGGAAACCGATTTCAAGATGGCCACCACAGCCGCCATCTTGGATGGGTGGTGGAGCTGGTCTTCGAAAGGAACCATCCCCTGATAGAGACCAACCCTCACAAAAAAATTGTGGTTGTGGAAACCGTTCTCAAGTTAATTGGCGGAAAACGATTTCACGCTGGCCACCATTGCCACCATCTTGGATGGGCGGCGCTGGTCGTCGAAAGGAACCGTCCCCTCATAGAGACTAACCCTCACAAAAAAATTTGGGTCAATCGTTAACGGACACCGACATCAATGACGACACCGACACCGACGCATTTGCCACGACATGCCCCCGACCTTTTTCCAAGTCGGGGGCATAAAAATCATATCCTCCAAATTTCAGCTGGAAAGGTTGATCCATCGCTGGGAAAAAGCGCGAACACAGAAAATCAAGGATGAAAATAATGGTCACTCAAGTGAACCAAGTCTCTAACTCACATTAGCGTAGTTGTCAGGAACCCAGCATTGTTAGGATTTTTTTTGGTTTCTTTGGAACTTGTCCATGGAGTTTTGTTAAGAAATGGTCCATAATTTTTGTAAGGAATTCATGACATTTTTTTTGTTCATACTGAACTTGTCCAAGGAGTTGTTAAGAAACTGAATTCTCTCTCACATTAGCGTAGACCTAGTTGTCAGGAACCCAGCATTGTTAGGAATTTTTTTTTGTTCACACAGAATTGTGTTTACTTGGAACTCGTCCAAAGAGTTTTGTTAAGAAATGGTCCATAATTTTTGTAAGGAATTCATAACATTTTTTTCTGTTCATACAGAACTTGTCCGCGGAGTTGTCAGGAACCCAGCATTGTTAGGAATTTTTTTTGCTCACACAATGGTATTTATTTGGAACTTGTCCAAAGAGTTTTGTTAAGAAATGGTCCATAATTTTTGTAAGGAATTCATGACATTTTTTTTTGTTCATACAGAACTTGTCCAAGGAGTTGTTAAGAAACTGACCAAGCCTTTCGGCGACATGGTTCACTAGAGGTTGTGACAGGGAGGGAAACCTGAGTCCTTGCAGTAATTATTCGGCTTTGCTGTCACTTCACAAAGAAGAACGGGACAAGCGACAGATTACAACAATTTCGTATTTTGATCTTCATCTACATTACATCGTGATGACCCCACATTACATCAATCACAGTTTTCAAAAATGGATTTGCAAGTTTCTGGAAGTTGACTTCCTGTATTTACCCTGAATATTGCTTGCCTACTCCAAGAAGGATTTAGTGATCTCTAGTTTGTCTTGTATTTCTTCAGTCGACCCGCAAAGGTCCTTTTCTACGGCAGATTAATTTTGCGCGCGGGAAAAGAACAGGCGTTTGGGGCGTCCGACGTGGCGCTGACTGACTAAAAGCTAGCAAATGCTTTTACTTCAGGTTTTACTTCAGGTTTTGTAGTGTATTTACATTGAACCTCACTGTACAAATCTTAAGTAAAAGAATTTGTTAACTTTTATGAATACCGGCCAATAGCTGGACCATGACCTGCTGGTGTGACAGGAATCAATGTCCTAGTAATGCAAGTCCGCCAAACAATAGCCCGCTATTGTCAGGTTATCCGAATGATCATGAACTCCATAGCCATATATTCTAATCCGTCGTTGAACAATAGGACTTTGATTCCTGTCACACTTGTACTATCCTCTAAAATTGGTTCTGCAATAGCCAAGTAGACCCACCATATGCCTTTGGTCAGTCAGCATAACGAATTGGAGAGTGGAACCATTCAAAGTGAATTTAGGCGTACGAATTACGACACAGAAACACTTCATCTCGTTATTGTTATGTCACATGAATGTCGTAAGCACTGTCAGGTTCTTGTACGCAGAGGGCTGTTATTGTTCCAGGATAGCGAAATGAGACATAGGGGATATTGTGATGTTTACCCCCTGCCCCCGGACAGTTCAGTTTCAAGACAGTCCCGAATAAGCAACAACTCTACTTAGAACTCGTCCAAAGAGTTTTGTTAAGAAATGGTCCATAATTTTTGTAAGGAATTCATAACATTTTTTTCTGTTCATACAGAACTTGTCCGCGGAGTTGTCAGGAACCCAGCATTGTTAGGAATTTTTTTTGCTCACACAATGGTATTTATTTGGAACTTGTCCAAAGAGTTTTGTTAAGAAATGGTCCATAATTTTTGTAAGGAATTCATGACTTTTTTTTTGTTCATACCATAAGGGACACACTCTGCGTGAGCTACTGCGAAACTAATGTATTAGGTCAGCCCTGTATACCACGATATATAAATACACACAGCACACCTGGATGACCTAGATTTCTGTCCGCAGTGAAGTACACCTGACTGCGGACAAGATTTTGCAGTAGCTCACGCGGTGTGTGTCCCTTATGCAGAACTTGTCCAAGGAGTTGTTAAGAAACTGACCAAGCCTTTCGGCGACATGGTTCACTAGAGGTTGTGACAGGGAGGGAAACCCGAGTCCTTGCAGTAATTATTCGGCTTTGCTGTCACTTCACAAAGAAGAACGGGACAAGCGACAGATTACAACAATTTCGTATTTTGATCTTCATCTACATTACATCGTGATGATCCCACATTACATCAATCACAGTTTTCAAAAATGGATTTGCAAGTTTCTGGAAGTTGACTTCCTGTATTTACCCTGAATATTGCTTGCCTACTCCTATCCAAGAAGGATTTAGTGATCTCTAGTTTGTCTTGTATTTCTTCAGTCGACCCGCAAAGGTCCTTTTCTACGGCAGATTTATTTTGCGCGCGGGAAAATAATAGGCGTTCGGGGCCCTCGACGAGGCTTCTCGAGGACCTCATTTGAGAATTCAGACACCTATCGAGAAGACCGTTCAAATTCAACCACATAATCCATGTATCAGTATTTAGCTGAGCCATTGAGCTTTCCATTAGTTAATTTATTTTGGCATAAAGCAAACGAGTGAAGAGAAATCATTTGAGAAATTCCATACTCCGCACAGATTTGGAGGTCATTTGGACTTGAGCGTTGTTAAAAACATCGCCATAACTCCATAAATACTTGCCTGCATAAAACCAGAAAATCTGAATAGACGAAGAAACTATCAATCTCCAAACTGTATTAATTTCATACTTCGGCATGGTGTATCAAGTTTTTGTACGCAGTTTGAACAGCAGCAGGTAATGATTCTCGCAGCCATAATCTGGTTCCTTGGCGTCCGACGTGGCGCTGACTGACAATTCGAGCAGTCAGCGACACCGTCGGAGCCGATAGAACCACATTGGACAATGGATAAGCGAAGGAGATTCCCCGGGGAGATTCCTTGAAATTGCCGTTGTGTTTCGTGGTGATTTTCAACCCCTCAGACATGCTAGCATAAAACACGCTTCGTACATACATTCTTCTGTGTCAAAACAAGCCGAATGACCTAAGCAGAAGTTTCCAAATACTATTCCAAGAAGTGTACGCACTTTGAAGAACGCTTGTTTTCGAAAACGGAATGTTATCTTTCGATCGAAAACTCGGTCAAAACTGAACCGATTTCAATGAAATTTTGGGTAACTCTCGCAGAGAAACTCCAATCAACATGTAAACATAACGCCACCTTCAAACATCTGATTAATTGTGCGTAATTAGCGATTGTTTCAGTGCTCGAAAAGTTGCTCATTTAGGCCTATTCGCCATTTGCTATCATGAATGAAGACTTTGCTAATGAATGAAATCATAAAGTCACAATCTGGCTATTAAAAAGTCACTTTTTAATTGCATTTACATGTATATGTATTCACAAAAGTCTAAATCAAGGCCAGTTCTGTATGATCGAGTGACCAGTTTTCGGGGCAGAACAGTTTTCGTGTTACTCCCGTTTTTTCCCGTTAAAACACCTGTATGTACTGTTGCTATGCAAAGTGTCAGTGGAATAGGAATTCCCTCCACTGGGAGTTTTGACCTGTCAGTCACTTACATGACCAAGTTGCCATTGAACATTAATCAGGTCAGGCGAAATGAAACAAGAATAGCAAGAAATGCAAGTAAATATTCAGAATTTATTAAAAACAAGATGTATGCCTTCACGACTTTCAAGTCGGTGCCTCAAGATTGTCATGTACAAGTAAAATAGCAGTGTGAGCCATGCATTCATCAAGTGATGAAAAGCATGGTGACCATTTCTATCAGCTCAGGTTCAACATACAGGTGGGCCAAAAGTGGCGTTTACACCTATTGAAATTGCCGGGCCTGACCCTCCATTTTTGCATTTACACCTATGAAAATTGGATCCGGATTAAAAATTGCCGGGATATTTTAGCCCGCTTTCGACAAGTGGGTCAGACCCGCCATGGATCCGGATCATACTTTAGCCCGGCAATTTCATAGGTGTGGACAGAAAAATGCCGGGTTAAAACGTTTACTGAGCCCACCGACAGGAGTCGCTCTGCTAAAATTGAATGGCTGGTGTATATCTATCTATAAATACCAGCGTCCCATATCGTAAGACGAATAATAGGTGTGGACAGAAAATTTTCTGGATCCGGGTTAAATTCGAATCCGGGCCTGGAAAAATTCCTTAGGTGTAAACGCCACTTATGAAAGCACAACATCAACCTCTTAAATCTTCAAGGGGGACCAGGTTTTACTAGAAAGTGACCAGGCCATTATGAGCCCAATAACCCTATTACAGGGTATGGTATTTAATTCAAAAGTGGAATGCGGGCACTGGCCCAGTTGTGGTCTGACATCATACCTATTTCAAGCTCAAAAACAGTCATGAAACAGTGCACCTTTTATCGGCGAATGCCGGTAGGCCTATGTTATTTTTCTGGTCAACTGCACAGTTAAAAATAAAATACGCCTGCCACAGTATTTACCTCCCAGTGCAGTTGTCGTTCATTACATCATCCAGAATAGGCTTGGTACAAGTTGGAAAAGGACACTCGGTCTCTTGGAAATGCTAGGGGCCGCCGTCACGAAGTAACGATATTCGAGCTGGTGTAAGGCCGAGTTTACATCGGATGACACGCGACACGAACACGAAGGCGAACAATGGCTTCACAAAGGATTCATCGCCGTGAAACCTTTATTCTGTGTGTTCGTGTCACGTGTCATCCGATGTAAACTCAGCCTTAGGGCCTCTAACAGTGATTATCGGTGGTTAGGCTAACAGCAGGTTACAAATGAGGGTCACGAATGTCAGTTTAGCATTTGGTTACACTTGGTGTTGGTTAGGCTGCCATTAGTGCACTGAGCCTGTTTGTGTGGGAACCAAGGTTGATTCATTAATATTCATTGGTGTTCACAGTCTCACCTGTGCAATGATGTAATGGTCATGTGTAATGAGCCAAGGGCAGAGAGAAAGCGGCGCTTTACGCGCAGTACCGGTATGTCGGAGCCACAGGACCCGAAAAGGGAGGCGCAGTCGGGCACCAGATTAGAATGAAAAACAAAAGAAAAACATAATTCCTCAAAAAAAGACGCAGGTGCGTACAGTGACACTGAATTCCTTCTCTCGGAATTCCTCAAAAGGATTCAAAAACTCTTAAAGCCGCTCTCACACATGCGATAATTTGCGTGCGATTGTAGTTTTCTATGTTATGCAAACAATCGCAGACGTTACCGCCGATTTGTCATAAACTTAACGATAATCAGCATTTTTGGCGTTCACTTGCGGTTGTTTGCGACAATCTGCAATCATGGCTGCGACAATCTTGCGATAATACATATATAAAAAATGCAAAAAATTGCTGTTATTTCAAAAGAAAATCTCAAGTCATTCCCATGTTATAACACCTCGACTATTTTCGGGTAACGCTACCAGGCAGCCAAATTGGATGTCCGATTTGCCCGAAACTTGATATTTCAAAAGGTGTCTCTCTGATACACATTTAAAGCCGCACAGTATAGACAGTTGGCTCATAATCGGCAGCGTTAGTCTCCGTCACCCAGCCACCGTTTTGACTTTGGGGTTCCGTGTAGCAGTACTGCTGATGCAACGGATGGCTGCGCAAGACTACACGCAGCATCGGGGATTCCCCAAGGAGATTCCCCCGAACCTCGATGCAGGAGTGGTATAATATGTAGTTCTATGGTAATTATGCACTATGCACCACGGCCGAATTTGTATCGAGTAGCGGTGCATACTGTGCGGCTTTAAGGTATGAAGTTGCTAGCTGAAATAACGACGATATGTGCCAAGTTCATAATTTTTGACGAACTTCGACCTCTGTAACCTTGAAAAGTAGGTCAAATCAAAAACCTGGGTATTATGTTATGTATCGTCATTAGATATACCGGTACCTACAGGTATGAAAAAAAAATGGTGACGATCCGTCATTCATTCAGGAGTACCGGTAATACATGTAGCACTTTTTGCATTTTCACATTTAGCCCCCTTATTGGCCAAACCTTGAATCGTATGACACTGAATATCATCAAAAGGAAACAATGTCTATTTACGAGCAACATGTCCAAACAATTTCAAAAGAAAATCTCAAGTCATTCCCATGTTACAACACTTCAATGATTTTCGGGTAATGCTGCCTGGCGGCCATATTGGATGTCCGATCGGCCCGAAACTTGGTATTTGAGAAGGTATCTTTCTGGTACACATTTATGCAAGATATGAAGTTGCTAGCTGAAATAATGACGAAACGCGAAAAGTTCGTAACTTTTGACAAACTTTGACCTTTGAAAGGAAACAACGTCTACTCAGAAGCAACATGTCCCAAAAATTTCAAAAGAAAATCTCAAGTCGTTTTTATGTTGGATAAGAGAAAAGCGACCGCTCGGACGCCTGCCACTTTCGATAATTTAATAACCAGGACTTCCTTCGAGAACCTGGTAAAAAAGGTAGTTTATTTCCACCAATTTTCAGATGCGAAGGAGCAATGGTTATCGAGGTATAAATGCAGGCGAAATGCGACTACATATATTTTGTCACAACTAGGGGTCATCCATTTATTACATACGCA
>NMRB01001783.1:0-37837 GCA_002633025.1 Notospermus geniculatus | reverse complement strand
CAATAATTTTTTTACCTAAGTTTCAAAGAGCGAGTTCACTTCCTTTCATGTACACATTCACGGTATTCCAAATGAAACACGCCCGACCCATGCCAGGCAGGCATTCCCGCTGCCAAGCCCCAGGTGACCATGGTGACGCAGCACACTGAACCCGATTAAGGCCGTTTTCTTTACTTGGGGAGCTCGTTCCCGCCATTCGTCGGCATCATTCCCGCCAAGCACAGGCATCGTGCATCAACGTGAGTGGGCTCTGACGATCTCGGGTAAACCATCGTGCGTACGTACGCACAGGGGGGGTCCCAATGGTTGTGTACAGGTGCGTACAGGGGGGGTGGGGGGGTCCGAAAATTCAGGAAATTGTGCGTACGTAATAAATGGATGACCCCCTAGCATCTTCGGATCTGGCCTGTTTCTCTCATGGACATTTTGAACCAAACCTACACGAGGTCGTGGCTGATTTACATTTGTAGTTGCCTCCAGAATGAGTGCCTTGTCACCAGTTTTGCTTGAAATCTGTGGGAGCTAGGCATGTTTTTCTAAAGACATCAGAAATTCATGTACACAATTCATGTACACTTTTCACTTTTAGTTAGGACCGGAAATGTTAAAGCAATGTACGCACGGGGGTTAAAAATGAAATCTTGTTCAACTACTCCTACCCGCGATAGCTCCCCAATTTCATTCACTGCCCACGTGATTCTTGAAACCGATCTCGTGTGATTTCTAGGATCTGTGAACAATCAATTTACAGTTTTGTCGATGTTTTATACAATAAAACGTTCATGAAATATCTTTTAATAATATTTCAGGTTAATTTGGGCGACATAAATGTTTACTGCCGGGAAAATTTCAAAATCTCAAGGGGATTTTCCATGGGATTTCCCAGAACAATATCGACAGACTAACAACAAACATGGTATCGAAAAAGCCGAAGTGTGAGGAGATCAACCACAGGCAATTCCACGTCAATGCTGTGGGTTCAGCCAGATGGCAGCATGTGATGATAGAAAATTGTTATAGCACTAATGAGGACCTAGCAGTTTACCTCCTGAATGTCGTTGACCGCCGGTCAACGATTCATTGAATCATCGCTGTCGGCATCCCTGTCCCTCATGTCACGCTCCTCGTTGCTTATTGGTCATAGTAAATTCTGTAGTATTATAATTAGATGACTTACTTGTAAATTTCATTCATAAACTGTAATGCTGCCACCATCTGGGAAATAGAGAAACTATCGATGTGCAGTTACTGCGGAGCTTGCGTACATTGCTTTAAACAGTCAGTAACAAAGGTGTATCGCATGGCGAATTTACTTCTTTGCCATGCGATACACCTTCTTTTTAAGGGTGTCCCAAGGTCTCTTAAAAATCAAACCTCCGGCCTCCTCACTCTTCTTCATGGCCTTTTGGCACAAACGTTCCGTTATTGTTGGTGAAGTCAACATCAATTCGTTTTTAAAATATTTCCGTATCTCCTCCTCCTCCTGTTTCGACCACCTCTGCCTTGTTGATGCAGGGTTTCTTTTTTTCTTTTTCACAACAGGCTGCCTGTCCCAATCCTCCTCTGATTCACTGAATGACTCTTCTTGTGGTTCATCTTGTTGAATCACTATATAGGAGAAAAAAAAACAAGCTAGTTTGTTATCCACAACATACGGCAAATCTTGAGAATGTTTTGACGGGCACGAAAACGTGCATAGTAGAATTTCTATTGTTTCCAAGGCACATGCACATTTTCATGGCCGTCAAACGGCAAGGCCTGATCACTTATTCATTCGGCTAAGTAGTCCTCGAACCCTATCCCTTCTCCTACTCATCGTATTTTGACTACAGTGATCAAAATAAAACCCACCTAGCCGAAATTTCACTTTCCTATAACGAGGAACAGATTATGAAACATTTTATTGGACTTCTGAAATGTGACAAGGCCTTACTTGCCCGGTTTGCAGGAGCATCAAGCAAAATGAATGAGTTGTGTGTTGACTGGCATGGAATAGAGGAACTTCACACATGACGCCATGCAGGGCCGCCGCGCGATTCCCATGTTGGAAGTCAGCTGCCACCGACGATTACATTCCATCTTGACGTCCAACATGGCGGCGTAAATGTTTGGCGTGTTTGATGACGTCAGTGAAGAACCTCTGTTACTCATTATTTTCATTCTTTTGCCAAGGCAATCAATCTATGAAGAATGTGTGATTGTTGGGGAAATGGTGTTGTACTGAGTGGCTTCTACAACTGTAGTTATTTTTCAACCTCATTTTCCAAATACCACATTTTGCAACATTTCACCTGATAGAAACACAATAATTCCCGGTACTTCCCAAATCACCCCGCTGAGAACATGTTGTTTTGCCCTGACAGTCATCGACTTTTTTAGGGTCGTACGGGAAAGCTGGCACTTGTAAAGCAGACAAAGGAATTGAAGGAGTGAAATGAGTGTAGAGCTGCTGCTTATAAGGGGCTGCAACCGCATACTGGGAAACAGCGCAGCAGCAAGATGAAGTTGTCACAAGAGTGCAGATGTTAGAAACCTCATGGGTCCAGTTGATAATTGTTGGGAATTTTCAGCACGTCAGGAATTCCAGACAAGGAAACTTGTCTGAAATGAGTCCATAGCTCCTTGTCAAAATGCAGAAAAAAACATCCTTCAATGAGACAACTGCAGAGCCGCTGCTTAGGGGGCTGCAAGCAAACACTGGGAAACAGTGCTGCAGCAAGATTAGCAGTTCACAAGAGTGTAGATGTTAGAAACCTCGTTGATCCAGCTGATAACTGTTGAGTTAGGCATTTCCAGCACGTCAGGTATTCCAGACAAGGAAACTTGTCATTAGGGACACACACCGCATGAGCTACTGCAAAATCCTGTCCGCAGTCAGGTGTACTTCACTGCGGACAGAAATTAGGTCATCCAGGTGTGCTGTGTGTATTTATATATCGTGGTATGCAGGGCTGGCCTAATACATTAGTTTCGCAGTAGCTCACGCGGACTGTGCCCCTTATGTCTAAAATGAATCCATAGCTCCTTCTTAAGAAACTGAAAAAACCCATCTTTCCTGACAAGGAGCTATGGACTCATTTTAGACAAGCGTCCTTGTCTGGAATTCCTGATGTGCTGAAAATTCCCAACAATCATCAACTGGACCAACAAGGTTCCTAACATCTACACTCTTGTGACAACTTCATCTTTTGACCTGTTGAAAATTCTCAATGGCTATCACCTGGACCCCTGAGATGCATAGTGGACAATGTTGAAGACTCACCATGATCAATCTCTTCCTGGGTAACAGCATCTTCAACCTCTTCCGGCCCGTGCAAAAGATCTGCACATCCTGCAAATCATTGCTTAGTGTAAATTGAAAAAATATACACACAACTGAATTAATCTCGTCAATGGCGAGTAACCGTCCTGAAGCAACTGACAAAAAATCTCGCCAATGGCAGGGAATGTGTTAAGAGTAAACTGTGTGCATATTGGATGTGTTCAGCTCAGCAATTTTAATTTGACAGGTGAAGTTTGTTCTATGCGCAAATTATATAGGGAAAGCAAGCAAAGGCTGATGAAGATGGGTGGGAGTGCAGCTCATGAAGATATGCAATGTGAAGTTGACTATTTGTCATTTCAACAATGCATGCAAGGGCCAATGAGTGCATAACTTCCATCATCAATCCACCATTCGACACATGCATCACTGGTCAGTTGGCAGATGGCTTCTTGTAATGCATTTTGTTACTTAATTTGATGGAAATGATGGCCAGATTGAGGGAATGAATTTTATCAGTGTAGTGCAATTAGACCTTCTACAGGTTTTTTCAATTCAATCATGGGTATCCTTTTGCTGTGCTTTCACTTATTTGCAATTGCATGCATTTCTGAGAAACTAGCTGCCATTCAATTGAAATGCAGACTAATTAAGTACCGTACCTGATGCAACTTGAGGCTGACCATTGCTAATGTTATCTTCTCTATTGGGCTCCTTGGACTCAGTACTGGCGGTGATGATATCTGAAAGGGAAATGAAACAAACCTTATCATGAACATCTTTTATATTTTATCCATCAGACACACTTTCCTTGTAATGCAGATTTTTTACCCCATTTTGAGGCTTGGCGTGCACATGGCCAAGCTCAGTATAAAAAAACCATTGGATTCAGGAATGATCGCGATCGGTGGTCTACAGACAGAGATATAGATGAAAATGTTAGAGCCATAAGGGGCACAGTCCGCGTGAGCTACTGCGAAACTAGCCAGCCCTGCATACCACAATATATAAATACACACAGCACACCTGGATGACCTAATTTCTGTCCGCAGTGAAGTACACCTGACTGCAGACAAGATTTTGCAGTAGCTCATGCGGTGTGTGTCCCTAATGCGATGACAGAAACATCTGACTGATTTTTACTGAAAAAACATTGGTCAGCACTGTATGATATTGGCAGACAAAGAGTTAAGATGTTATTGATACATGTATTCCCGAGTGGGTTACACTAAGATTAGGAATACCAGGCATGTAGCAGAATGTGAAAGAAAATTTCACTCACCATCTATAGAGAGATCTGCCAAATTCCTTCCAGCAAATTTTCCGAGCTGATTCGTCTCATGCAACAACATAATTTTGGAAATGTCTACACGCTCAATGAGTGAAGATGTTTGGCGATAATGAATATCATGCACATTCATGGTATGACCAAGATGGTTGGTCACCCATTTCATCTGCTGTTGGTTCAGGTCGAATACCTAAAAAGGAAATTTCGCACTTTTTACATGTTTTTCCAGAAGAAAAGCAGAAGTCATGTTATTCTACAACCGAATCGCATGCCTAGGAACTAAGGAAGATCAATCGTGGATTCACATATGGAATCAGGCCTTGCCGTTTGACGGGCGGGAAAATGTGCATGTGCACAATAGAATTATGCACATTTTCACGCCCGTCAAACGGAAAGGCCTGATGGAATGTCTTCTGTAGTAAAGACCTTTCTGAACCGAAGACAACAGATATGTTGGAATTCAGTGGAGCTAATTGATCAAAATCTCTGAAATAGCACAGCTAGGATTAAAAGAAGAGAATTTTCCGATGGCCTCCGGCGTCAATAAATGGATTCGTCAAGTTGCATTTTTTTCACCAAAAACATCAACAGTTTGGTGAATAGTGACCTGTCATGTCACATTATTTTTAGCAGAGGTCCTTCATGCATAATTCTGGTGTGGAATGCCCAACTCATGTTACAGCTTTTCTCTGCATTCTTCAAAATGTTCATGTATCATCACACTACAGTGATATCGGACAGAGTTCCAGCTAAGAGAGCATAGTACATACATGTAGTAAGAATCATCAGCCAAAGTAGCACTACATGTATATTCAGCATCAATACCTAGAATACATGTACTTACTTGACAGGTTGTGGCCATGTACTTGCGCATGCTCACAGACGTTATTTTTTCGGGGTTGGCAAGACCTGCTTCCATGCACATCGTCTTCAGTGATTCGTACGCTCGGGCAGTTGCAAATCCTGCAAAGAAACAGAATTTAAAGTTGCAGGAACAGCTACAGCCAGTCAACTATGTCTGCAGTGAACATCAATCAGTCAAAATTCAGCGCAAAACCAGTAGAAAACTAGACATAACGCAATCGGGGCGATTGCAAGTATCCCCCCCCCCCTCTGCTGCATTCATGTATAACTTGTGTTAGTTCACAGTTCGGAGTGGAAGTTCTAATATGTCTTCCTGGCGGCCATATTGAATATTGAAGCGCAACCAAAATCGATAGGGTACCTCCCCCAATCCACCCCATCACACCAACCAAATATGAGATAAATTGGCAACCCGTTCTTGAGCTATGATCCGGAATGCGGAATCCAAAATAGGGTCTGGTGGGCATATTGAATATTGGATTGCAACTGAACATCGGATCGCAACCAAAATCGATAGGGCACCTCCCCTAAGCCACCCCACTACACCATACAAATATGAGATAAATCGGGCAACCCGTTCTTGAGTTATGGTCCGGAATATAACGCAGCGGACGACGGAAACCGACTGAGAACATAATGCCCCCAGCTCAACTTTGTTGAGCGGGGGCATAATCAGCAGAGAAAGAGCCTTAGGCTACGGCTATTTCGTAAGGTTCATGAGCCTGCCGAAAAGTGCAACTGATTTTTTTTAAAAATTTGATGTGCAAATGATGTCACATGAATAAAAAAAGCACCAAAGTTCAGTTGTTTTTATTGCCACGAATCTGGTTTCTAGTGGTCCGCCTCAGTTCAATCTTCTTCAGGCACCTTATAGTAAAAACATAAAATTTCATTCCATGCAAAACGAGGTGTTTTCAAGATCAGGATGGGGATCGAGGCTTCCCTTTAAGCCAGTTCAAGGAAAAAGGTACAGAGCAAAAATTTATCTCTTTTTTTACTGAGCGCAATCAGCGGAATGTCCAACAGTGATCAATTTTTTGGGTGAAACTGTCTTACTTGTATTTGCAAAGATGTAGTTGTTTTGGGGCAGAATTCCTGCTTTCCTTCTGTTATCCGAGTTGCTCAGGTATTCGAGAAGTGGCACACAATCCGATGGAATTATAACCGGCACACCTCTTCCAAGCTGAAACAGAAAGTGTCACCAAACATGACAAATACCGTATTCTCACACATTTATTATAGGCATGCGGCTATTCTACACGAAATTGCCTATTCAGCTCACTTTTGCCAAATTCCACATTTTCATAGTCCGACACAACCTTTGTGCGACACAGTGGAATGTGGAAGTAGGCTTACCCAAACCACAAATCTTATTGAATACACAACTCTTGAATAACCGACTCGACAGCGTTACCAAATTATTCTCTGCTCCACTTTCACATGCATAATTAGATATACTTGGAGCCGCAGATTTCATATTTCGGCATTCCTTTGGGTTGCACGAAAGGTGTGTTGGACTTTACAATCCCTAATTCAATTTTTTTCATCATAGAGGAAATATGGTTAACGAACTCAGGTTTGGGGTCAGCCTTGGTGACAACTGAAGTGTTATCCAGCAGAAAAGCAGCTTCCTAACTTCAAACACGACTGAAAATCTGTTAACCCTGTAATACTGTCAAGGTGACAATGGTTTCATTTTCTTGGCAAGCTTTATTCATCTAAAGATTTTGAATTCTTCATATAGGCCTAAGCGTTGTAAAATTGTCCAATGAGCTTTGCAACTAAACGCCATGTACTCAGTATCTTGAAATCGTATGACCGATTTTCAAAATTCAAAAAGTGTTTTCAACCTCAAGGGCTTGTTCACACTGGCGGCGAGGGTAGTAGGTAAACAATGAAACGTTTCAAAAGAAACGAGCCAAATGAAACAACCCAAAATGTTTTTAAAAATCCGAAAAATCATAACAAAAATACCAAAAACCTATATTATTTTACTTTGTATGAATAGAGGAATGTAGATTACCCGATGCCTTCATGATTTTTATCATCATTTTAGCTTTTTCTGCAATTTCTTAGCCAGATTTACATGTAGGCTACACTGCGGGGAACGATGTCACATTTTCCTCTCGCCAACCTCACACCCCTCATAATGGAATGATCGGAGTACGCTAATTGGTTGGAATGCTCATTGCTTATTATCTATTCACAACTCTCATGCACATTGTGTTACAAACTTTGCCCAATATCAAAAACGATATATTTTGAAGACATTTTGAGGCCTCACACAAATTCCTCACAGAAAATAACCATGGCGAGTGACATATAGAGAAATTATATGATAAAAGGTAATTAACAATCGCATAGAGAATTTCTGATGCGACGACTTCCATACTTGGGATCGGAGACCTTGAACATTGAATGAATGGGAAGCATGGTGTCATGTAAACAATAACAACACGTGTGTTTTGAACGGGAGACGTGTGTTTTGAACGGGAGACGTGCGTTTTGAGAGACTTTAATGCTATTATGCCATGAAAAGTGCCAAAAATGAACAGCAAAAACAAAATTACACCGTTTCTGCCACGCAACTTCAGATTTAGCATGTTTTTTGGGTCGTTTCATTTGGCCCGTTTCTTTTGAAACGTTTCAATGTTTACATACTACCGGCGGCAAGGTGCGATGCATTGAAAAGATGGCCAAGCAGTGTCAGTTTTGACATAGCGATCGGCGGCAGTGGCAATCGCTCATTGTCTCCAACCGCTTCTTAAACTGCATTTTGTCACACCCCATGTGTGTACAGCTTTTGGCTTTACACAGAAAAAAATCGCATCGCACCTGCAGTGTGAACTAGGCCTAAAGCAAGGGCTATCATCCATCATACTTAAATGGACCACAAATTTTGGATCTGCAATGCAACTCCTACTGAACTTGACACGCATGAACCAGAGGCCTTACCTTTCCTCGTATTTCCAGAACTTCTTGCGTTTTCAACAATTCCAATTCTAGGGGAGTTAAGTCCTGCCGCATTGCCCTTTCCAGCTGAGAGATGCCGCGGAGGGTGCGACCACCGTAATTCTGTAACCTGAGGGGAAAGAAGAATAAAAGATATCACTGCACAGGAGGGCAGTTGTGCAAATTGTGACCCATTACATCAAACCAGATATTAAGTCGGAGCAAGAAGAGCAGAAACTAGAAATGTTAAATTCGCTCAATTGCGAATTTGATGACCTCCACATTCCAGACATGCCACAGTGAACGTTTCTCCTCCATCCTTTTGAGTAGAAGTGCCAAGTCTGATGATAATCTTCCTTTGGGACACTGAACATGATGCTGAACATGCTGAAATGGCAGTCTGTCATTAATGCATAGGCCTACAACATGTACACGGCTTTACATTTAGGCCTACACTGCGTGCGTATTGCGTGTGTGTTTCGCCCCCGGGGGCGGGACAGGTTCACACTCGCGTCTTCCGAACATCGCTCTTGTTTACGAGTTCTTGTGATGATTCGATGATGAAGTTTTTAAGAATTAAGAGTTGGATTGGAAAGGCAGGCCCAACGATAATCTTTGGACTGACTAACCCACCAGGCTAAAGTTATCCACGTCAACTGACGTGAGCACATGTGTAAGCCGCCATGCTGTGTAATTATCATTTCGATCGCCGATTGGCCAGATGGCCGACCCAGAAATTATTCCTGGAACGCCGTGTGTATGCGTGTGATGTCACCGTGCATCCGGGGTAATTTATGCAATGACATCAGCGAGAGCTGGTCGTTGCCGTCGCCAGTGACGCTGTGTTGCTGTGGGCGACGTCATCGTTGTTTGACCGCGCCACGATCATCCGCGAGCCGGAAAATTTCCACAAAAAAATCACCCCAAAATCTGCTTAGTAATGCACGGATGTTAAATTCCAGCCTTTCAGACCTGGCAACAATCATATTGCTGCTTGTGACAAAGTTTGAGTAGAAGAGTTTGAAAATCGCTCAACAGCAGCTTTTTCTCCCTCTGCAGTCAACAGTGCATGGCTATCATTTTTTGGGCCGTATTCACGGGTCGCACTTTCATTAAAGTCTCGACTTTTCTCAATGCTTCAAGTTCAAGCATTGAAAAAGTCCAACTTAAGCCATACTTTAGGCTAAAGTGCGACCCGTGAATACGGCCCTTAGTCTCGGAATTCAGAAAAGCCAGGTCAATGTCTTGGCACACAGGATACCAATGGTCAACTTTTCTGCCGTTACCTGCCGTTAGAGGCCGCCTGTTAGCGGTCCTAGGATGTCACAAAATTTGACATCAAAAGTGTGAGCAGGGATCAAAGTTCACTTTTTTTTCAAGCCGCACCATGCGACTGCATCTCGAAAACGTGGTCGCATTTTGCAATTTTCAGTCGCAGTATTTTCCCGCCATTTTGGGGGTTTTCCCGGGACATGCCAGCTGCCAGAACTGGGAATGAACACAACGCTGATCTTGACTTGACGGACCAAATTCATTTGCGATGAGATTCACTTGCCGAAACAAACATCCAACAGGCCTTCCACCATGCCAAAAATTGTCAAAGTGTTCCAGGAAAGTAATCCCAAACCAAACTGGAGAATCCAAACCAACTCCACGAGTTTAAAGTCTGCCATCTTACCACAATGACATACATTGTTTCTGCTCACAAAAGCCCCCCGCGTGGAGCTGCGCAGTGGTATAAACATAATACGCTCTGCGCAGTATCAATCGGCTCTACCATCCACACACAGGCAGTGCATCAACACAGAGTACCAGTTAGTATGCCTCTGCGTGGAGACTGTTGATTAGGTTACGATTCCCGGAATCGTCGTGAGGTTACCGTGAAAGTGGGATGCGTTGTGTGCTGTGGTTTGGATGGCGCCAACACAGGTCGAAAAAAGCCTTTTTTTCAGATCGCACCGTGCGAGATGGTTCAATTTGCAGTCGCATTTTAAATTTTCAAGGCGCATATTCGACCAACTGGGGATGAACTTTGATCCCTGGTGAGCCATGGCACCATGTCATTATGGACAACGTTGTGGCATGCATTTCTCCCCTGTGACATCAAATTTCATGAAGTTCTTGGACCGCTAACCCATAGCGGCCTCTGACGGCAAGAAAGTTCCCCATTCTGCAGGGTGTATTTGTGACATGCTACCTATTTTAAAGAAATATACTTACGTCATAGATTCCAGCTCCCCAGACCTGCGCTTGTTGTAAACAAGGAGTCTCCCTTGAGCAATTGAGGCAATCCTTTTGAAGGTACTGTATGTTGCATCAGTGAGGTCAACTGCAGATGCTTCTGACTTCAGGTGGTCTTGGAGCTTCTTCAAGTCTTCAGGTTCTGGGAGTGCAACAACCTTGTTGAATCTTCTTTCTTAGTAATTCTTGCCAGCTTTGATACTTTTTCTGACCACTCTATATCCATTAACTTCAGAAATTTGGCAGCATCAGCTTGCATTGACTCAGAGTTCTCCTTGATACCAACAGCAATCTTGGAATTTATCATGCGTTTTAAATCAAAGCCAATCCGGATGGCAGTAGAGGGCGCCACCAACTCCTCCTCATCATCGACATCTTGAGATGCAGTCATGAGGGCTGCCTTAACAGCCACATCAAAGAACTTGGGTTGCACATAGTACATCATAGGCCTATCATCATCGTTCATCTGGTTGCAGTTGGGAGTGGAGTCTCTTGTCCTCTCTTCAGTCAATTTGCGCATGTTCATAAGGAACCTTGCTGCCTGACGCATCCTGCTCGAAGTGTAGTACTTGCGTTTCAATCGATTACCCACATTCCTGCGCATCCAAGAATTGCCAAGTGCTATTATGAGCCCATCATGCTGTGCAACATCAGAAATGTCATCATGCGTCATAATCGGATAAACATCCTCAACCAGCACTTGTGAAGCTTCCGCAGGCATCTGACCAGACAGGGCCATAGATTGCACCATCAGATCTCCCTTAGACATCTTGGTAGATGGGTGTGCAGGACATGACTTCTGGTGTCGCTGCATATCAGAATCCAACTTCAACCACTGTAAACAGTGTGGGCAAGGCCCGTATGCTTTAGCATGAAAGGCTTCATCCCTTGGCCTGCGACCAATTATCAACTGTCCTTGTTTCCTTTCCAAGACCTGCAGGTTGTGCTTATGATCCCCACGGTTTCTCAGTAAGTCAGATAGACAGCGTTTCTTTTTCTTGTCTTCAGTTTGATTGATCTCTACAACTTCTTTTTCTTTCTGGTGAATGTGCATATGTTTTGAAATGGCTGCCATGATCTTACAGCAGTAAAAGCACGCATGATAAAAGTTATTTATCCTGGCATTGATTTTTTTCTTTCCAAATATAGAACTTTTGCTGTCCATCACCCTACGAATGAAAATGCCTTTGTTATCGACATCCCTGCGGATCATTTCTTCGTCAATGACCAAATCACTTTCATTTGTACTGGTATCACTCTCGATTGATTCACTTGCCCCTGCTTCATTCTGTTTACTTTCACCTCCATCGTTCTGCTTTTCTCTCAACACTTTATTAAAAGACTGGGTCAAGTCCTGAACTGCAACCACTTCCGAATCTGAGCAGTCAGAGTCATGACTATCAGGCACTATCTCTACTTCTCTCCGCTTCTCTCCGCTACATAAGCTGTCCTCAGAATCTGAAGTTCCTACCGGCACATAGTCACTGTCGTCTGGATTATCACCGTCAGAATAATTTGAATCATCTTTTTCTTCAACTAAAAATGAAAACAAAATTAATGAAATGGTCCATGGACCATGTGCTCACTGGGTTGGACATAATAGTCCAATGACAGAGGGAGGTACATATCAGTTATGAGCAATCTGGGTCAAGTCATTCCCAGAAAAGACTTTGATGATTTTTGGGTTATGCCACCTGGCGGCCATATTGGATGTCCAATCGGGCCGAAACTTGGTATTTTTAAGGTACCCCTCCAATGCATGTTTATGCAAAATATGAAGTTGCTCGGTGAAATAATGACAAACTGTGGCAGGTTCGTCACTTTTGTCAAACTTTGACCTCTGTGACCTTGAAAAGTAGGTCAAATCAAAAACCCGTTATATATGGTATGTATCCTTATTAGCTACACCTATGATAAAAATTTGGAGATGATCTAGTCATTAGTTCAGGAGTTATTGCACTTTTTGTGTTTTTGGTTTCCGCCACCTGGTGGCCAAACTGAGAGTCGAATCGGACCGAAACTTGGTGTCGTGGGTCATCTGACCTGGGGGTATACATGTACCAAGTTTCAGATCAATAGCTCCAGCGGTTACGAAACGTGCTCTGCTAACGGACAACGATGACGACGACGACGACGGACGCTGCACCATCGTAATAGCTCACCCCAGTGAGCTAAAAATTGAAATCAGAATAAGAAGAAATGAAATGAAGTGTTTGATCTGGGTGTATGATGGCATGATGACATTTTAAACACCAGGATGCAAACCTGCTGAAAGGGGCTTTTAGGAACCTGACGAATATTCTCAACAACCGTCTTTGGACTCAAGACTGCTTGAGCTGATGATTTAAACATCAGTTGTGCCAAAAGCCACCTATTACCATGATTTCAATCTATATTGTTTGTGAATTCTGGAGGTGCAGGAGCAACTGGTTTACTGGTGAAAGTTCATTCGATTTCGGTTCCTAACATGCAGGGTTCCTGACAACTATGCTAATGTGTGTTGGAGCATGCATCAGTCTGTCGGATTTGAAATTCAGAACCAACATCGGACATTTTATTGTCAGTAGGCTACATCATTACTAAGGATGCAGAACAAATCTGATAATTAGGCCACTTGACTTGCAATTAGTTCACTCTTTAATGGCAAGAAATGAACACTCTTGGTCATAAGTAAATCCGCACCAGCTATACTTGAATTACTCAATAACTACTCATTATATTTCCCCGATTTTTGGACAAAATAAAGCCACATGCACTTTCTAACAACACATACCGTACTCCTAAATTTGAAGCAGGATGTGTTAGACAGTGCACGTATCTTTCAAATGTCCGAATACAGTGAACTGGGAAAAAACAATGAGCAGTTGTTGAGTAATTCAAGAATATTATTCTGGTGAGAATTAATTTATGACCAAGAATGTAGAGAAAGATTCATTTGTAGCAAGTAGGCTACTCACCATGCTTGAACGATGACAACATCCTGTCCAAAGACGACACAGCTTGTTCATCCACAATCACTGGTTCTGCCGCCAAACTGGCGTGACTGGATACGCCAACAGGAAAAGTAACATCTGTCAACAAGACAGTAAGGTAATGGTAATTAACAGTTATGGAATACAGAGAACAAAATGCACAAGGATTACTTTTCATATTAGGATGCATAGTTCTCAATCCATATCAAATCAGCTTTTCAGAACAGATGCCCATAATGCTCTTACATGTATTCAGATTCACAAACTGGCGGTGCCCACATGGCCTGCCACTTCATTAACCGGACCAGAAGGAAATAATCTAGGATGACGCTACTTAAGATTAGATTCAAGTAGGAAAAGCTGCCTGCACAAAATCATGAATAACTATAGCAATGTTCATTCTTTTGAACCCAATTTTCACCTGGTGAATGTGGAATATACTTGACCAAACCGTAAAGTTGGTTTTACCACAATTTGCATATTTCTGCATCTGGTTATGTAATTTTCCTGTCATAGTGTTTTAAGACCAAATTCGCAGGTTTTGGCCACGCTCAGATCGGTGAATGCGCACTGATTTCTGGGAAAAACAACCTTGGTTCTAAGTGGAAAATTCATTTGTTGGGAATGACGTCATTCCCTGGCCTTAGCAACGCAAGAACATGCAGCATGAACACTGCACGTGACAACGTCATAACGTCACATGTGGTCGTGCAGCTGATGTTTTCACGTCGTTGCCGGTCAGTGCACTCTTCTGCACAGTAGGCCGTACTCGACGATTCGCTTTGTTTTCCCCTGGATTTCACACTTAATCCAGCTGCTGTTGCTCGACAACAGAATGGAGGTACGTTATTTTCTGGGTTGCTGTGCTTATCATGGTGTGCACACCCCACCCACTCTTTGAATCGAGAAGCAAGCCACAGCCATTGACGACGGGTCACGTGATACCTCGCTAGATTCCTTGGGACGCGAGTGAGAATGAAGGAAAACCCGGTCATGCGCAACACGCTCTTCCTGTTTCTGAGCGTGACCACCCATGGTCTTAACGTATATAACGGGCGTTTCTCAGCACAAAATCATCGTTAGTCGCCATCCCGTGAGTAGGCCTAAACATTCAGGGAATATTTGTCCTAATGATGTAAAAATCAGTTAAATTGAGGATATTTATTTCAAAGACTCGTTTTGAGTGCTGAGCGCCTGAGTCAGAGGAGTAGGGTCCTCCTAGATTATTTCCTCCTGAACGGACCCATGAGACCCCCCCAAAAGACCAGACCAAAAAATCAAGCATGTATTCATCTCCCTTAATATTTAGAATGTTCTGCACTTCTCGTGCTCAGATCCAGGAAAGCACATACATGTATAGCTTTCTAGATTTCTAGGCGAGGTCAGGCAGCTCCACTACCAAGTCAACTACAAAACTGTTAGTAATGAAATGGCCAGGGCCATTGTGCTCACCTCTGTGATAAGTCTATGGTGAAGTAAAACTGTGACACTCATGGTGAATGATGAAGAATCAGTACAGACAAGATACATGCAAAGCTTATTTCATCTGATCAGCAATAATTTAATCAATCACATAAACTCAGTCGAAGACCGTCAGAAGGGGTTAGTCGTGTGAGCAAACCGCTTTCCTGTGTTGGCCGCAGATGTCAAAAATTCTATTTTTCAAGATGGTCACCTGGCGGCCATATTTGAAATACCGGTGTGTTGGAACTGAAAACTTAGCATAAATGTAGAGGATACTTACATAGATATTTAGGCAACATAAAACCATCTTAACCTTTACTATTAATTAGATATGGCCCGAAGTAAATTTTTCAAGATGGCTGACCAGTGGCCATATTTGATGTCCATTCTAACCGAAATTTGCCATACGTTTAGAAGGTACCTAGATACATGATTTGGCAAGGTAAGGTTATAACATCCAACTTACTCCTACTTATGACATGTATGAGATATGGGTCAAAGTCCTTTTTTCAAGATGGCTTCCTAGCGGCCATATCTGAAGTCCGATTAGGTCAAAATTTGGTGCACTTGTAGACGGTGCCTAGATATATCTTCACGCCAAATCAAAACCCTCTATGTCAAATAGCCACGAAATGTGCCACCAAACATTGGATTTTGAACTTTGACCTCTGTGACCTTGAAAAGTGGGCCAAATCAAAAACCCAGGATTTACGTGATGTGGTCTCATCAGAGGAACCCACCATAAAAGTTTCATGGTTCTAGCTAGCAGCATTCAGGAGATACGTGCAAAAGAAGGTTTTCACAAAGCGCCCCCTACAGGCCAGAGTGTAAAACTGGCAGCGCTAAGTTTCGGTCCAGAGATAGTTTTTACCATAGGCTACCTGTACACCAAGTTTCAAGCTTCTAAGCCTGGCGGTTTAGAAACGTGCCAACAAAAACTGGAATTTTGAACTTTGACCTCCGTGACCTTGAAAAGTAGGTCAAATCAAAAACCCGGGATTTATGTGATGTAGCCTCATCAGAGGAACCCACCATAAAAGTTTCGTGGTTCTAGCTAGCAGCGTTCAGGAGATATGGCCAAAAGAAGGTTTTCACAAAGCGCCCCCTACAGGCCAGAGTGTAAAACTGGCAGCGCTAAATTTCGGCCCAGAGATAGTTTTTACCATAGGCTACCTGTACACCAAATTTCAAGTTTCTAACCCAAGCGGTTTAGAAACGTGCCACCCCTGTTAACGACGACGACGGACGACACACCATGAGAGAAGCTCACCTCACAGAGGTGAGCTAAAAAAGAAGGTAACTGTTTGCACTTGAGGCTAGCATCTGCAATTTAATCAATTTTACATTGTTCTCGACGACAGCCCTAAAACATTAGCATTGAACGATCTTTTGAACTGTTTATGATACACAAGCACATGTGACCACTTGAGAAGCAAAGACCTGTATAGGTAGAAAGAGAAAGTAGAGAATACTCACCATCCTCAATGGAGGATAGCAGCCCATCAATAATAACCACATCAGTAAGTGGGTGTACTGGCTCCGCAACCTCAGAGATGCAAGACGACTGTCCAATGTTGGGCAATTGTATGTCAAAGGCAGTTTTCCACACCAAAATTTTTGAGTTGGGAAGATCTGCAAAGAAAAGGGTATATTCTTCATGTTAGGAATCCCTAACCAGTCTTACGACTGCATACACCAAGAACGTAAGTAGCACATCATTCTGAATTTTCCCCCAAAGCTAGTTTTTCAGCCACTAGCCTACACGGTTTGAATTTGTAAAAGGCATCAGAGGCAACTGCCTTCAGTGCCCTCCTCTCTTGACTTGGTGCCATCAAAATCAAAACACCCAATTGCAATTTTTTCTTCCTTGTTTCCAATGGGGAGTCGGAGTGCCCAAAGGAGGCGCTGGGGAACAACTCAGTTTTTACTCAAAAACGCATGCGCCGCGACGTTGACTTGAAAACCTCTTTGACGTCGCACGTCGTTGCGTCTTGCGTCATTCAGAATCAGTGACGTTGCTCTTCGATCTGTTCTTTACGCTAAAATAGTCAATTTTATTGATAAAATTTGACATGTTCCCACTTGAAATTTCGTTTGAAAACATTCAGATACATTGAGTCAGTCCTATACTTGATGTTAAACGTGTAAAATTCGAAATTTAATGGCCTATTTCAAGTATATTAGGGCTGGAAATAGGGTGTAGTTTCCAGAATTAAATGGCAAATAACGTTAGCCTCACTTTCGACGTCATATTTTAGACTGAGTTGTTCATCAGCGCCACGTCATGGATTAGTTCCTCTGATTCCTCATTAAATTGGTGCCTTTTTTACACACAACTACAGAGAAGTGCCCTTATTTCCATGAAAACTGCATGCACTTTTTTCAACACGACAAAATGTATCTACTCCAGTGCCTAGCGAAGCTACAAATAACAACAGTAGTTCATTTGTTTTTTTTTCAATGTAGGGTAGAAGTTTCCACCGAACAATTTTCAGGAATCTCTTTGTAAATGAAAAGATTGTGTGCTTGCTACAGTGAGTTATGCAGCGGTCAATGGAAACTCTGTACCCCCTGGTCAGGAATTCGATGTTATTTCGACACCTAGGAATTAGCTGGGGGGGTCAGGATTTCGACATTTTTTCACCCCAGGGCACAAAACCAATCGACAGGAATTCACAGCTGCCCCCCAGGCATGTGGGGTCCGAGTTCGTCACTTTTTCACCCTTGCTTTGAAAACAGTTCGACAGAAGTTCACCTTGGGCACTTTGGGCCTACATGTTGGAAAAAAATAATCAAGGTGGTCATAATACCCTGCCAATGTCATGGTGCCATTTGAAATACTTATTATCCTTGTTCTCGCGCACAGAGTCTCGGCATTTCCAGACAAATGTACCCACCACATTACAACAAATACTGTTAGAAAGCTATTATGAAATTCACAAAGTTTTATAGGCATCGAGCATCGATTTTTTCAGCAAAATCTTACAAACTTTGCGCGTTTTCCCGCAGAACCTGGCACGAGACAGCAGCGCATCCAACAACGTTCGGTATACGTTACCGGTAATATTGTGCCACACATGTGCACGATTTCCAACCACGTGTATTATTTCGACAGGATTTCGATGTGAATTCGACACGCTTTCATAATCTGTTTCGACAGGAATTCACCTAAAAACATATCCACATTTTTCAGGCTTTCGACGATTATTCACCATCGTATATTCTTCATTTCGACAGGTTTTAGATGTTTTGCTAATTCAGACTTCGACAGAATTTCGACGGTCTCGGCGTCGAAATAATGTCGAATTCCTGACCAGGGGGGTACAGAGTTTCCATTGACCGCTGCATTACTGGAGGGAAGCACGGATGTGTCCCTTCTCATTCTTACGGGAGACATGGATAGACTTTGTCTTCTACAGGACAAAATCACTCTTTTTAAACAGCAGGTCTGGGTCGCACAAAACTCATGTTAGCGCTAACTTGTGTTAGCACTAACTTTTATGTTAAAAGACGTAAAACGACAATGGATTTTTATGCCATTTAACATAAAGTCAGCGCTAACATCAAGTTAGCGCCGTCGTGAGTTTTGTGCAACTGGGCCCTGGAGACAGATTCTCACAATCTGCTAAGCTCGGCAGAGTCCCTGCATTATATTCCTTCACTTGTAAGACTTCAGAAGACTTATCAATAGAAACTACTCAGACTGAGTACTCACCATCCACTGATGACAACATCTCATTGCTATCTCCGGCACACATAGCTTCTTCATCCACTATTTGGTTGGCCTTCTGGGACTCTTCCGTGCCTACAACACTTGCAATCACGCTTTGTGGTTTACCTGAAGAACAGAAAAATAATATTTGATTAACAGAACTAATATTTCAGTTTGTGAGCACCACACTTGAATGGTCCACCATATTCAACAAGTGCATACCCTAATCAGACGAGGACCACTTAATCTGCTGGTGAAACTAAGGCAGCTGACGAAATGTGAGCAAGAGAAACATTATGACTTAGGAGCATAATTTCACAATCCTGCAAACTTCATATGAACACTGCAAGAGATGATAACTGCTTTCATTATGTCCACAGAGCCGAGTTGTTGAGAACATCGTGTGTCCACCTGATGATTATTAGGTAGTCTAGGCGTGCATTTGTGCATATTCAGGCCATTTTCTCCAGATGCTTTGTGGAATTAAAAAGAAGGTTGTGAATAAAATATAGAAAATGTGTACGGGCAAGCAGCCTTTTGAAATGAGCTTAGACATTTCTGGTTCAGTCACACCTTCTCAGGTACCCTATCAGAGGACCACTCAATCTGCTGGAGAAACAAAGGCAGCCAACGAAATGTGAGCCTGAGAAACTTTATGACAGAGCATAATTCACAATCCCAGAAACTTCATATGAACACTGCAAGAGATGATAACTGCTTTCATTATGTCCACAGAGGCGAGTTGTTGAGAACATTGTGTGTCCACCTGATGATTATTAGGTAGTCTAGGCGTGCATTTGTGCATATTGGCCATTTTCTCCAGATGCTTTGTGGAATTAAACAGAAGGTTGTGAATAAAATATAGAAAATGTGTACAGGCAAGCAGCCCTGGATTTCTTATCTTTTGAAATGAGCTGAGACATTTCTGGTTGACTAACACCATGCCAGGTCGCGTTCAAATAGGTCTACCAGAAACCTTCTTCAATCATTTCACTTCTGTTCCAGAAAAAGACATGAGATGCACCAATTCAACAAATGCATACCTGATCAGGTGAGGACCATTCAAAAAATGGTGCTCACAAATTGAAATATTAGGACTGAGTACTCACCATCCACTGATGATGACATCTGATCGCTATCTCCGGCACACATAACTTCTTCATCCACTATTTGGTTGGCCTTCTGGGACTCTTCCGTGCCTACAACACTTGCAATCACGCTTTGTGGTTCACCTGAAGAACAGAAAAATAATACTTGAAAAACTGAGCAAATATTATAAAGTTTGTGAGCACCATATTTGAATGGTCCACCATATTCAAATGGTCCACCATATTCAACAAGTGCATACCCTCTCAGATGAGGACCAATCAATCTGCTGGTGAAACTAAGGCTAAGAATCCATTCAGGCGAATTTCTTGCCGCAGACGCTCGCAAGCATTGTTTCTTTCCGCCGCGTTGGTCATGGACAAGGGATGCGACATCGCGTGGCACGAAAATGGATTCTTAGGCTTAGGCAGCCGACGAAATGTGAGCCAGAGAAACATTATGACAGAGCATAATTCACAATATGGTGCTCCAGGGCTTTCATTAACTTTTTGCCTACTTGGCTCATGACGTCAAGAAATTTTTTATGGGGGTCAACTTGGGAAGGTGGTGGGGTCTTTTGGCATGTTAGACTTCTAGCAATACTTTTTGAGGGTCATGACTTCTTGTTATATTTTACTGGGGTCAAATCTTCCCTTCGTATGATGCTACCGATACTGCATGCGAGCCTGGAGTGTGTGGTTTCTCTGGCTGACGGGAATCCCCAGTTCTATTTACAGGTACGATAGCAAGGATTGGGTCTGTTGAAGAAAATTTGGCGGGAACGTGACTTCCGATATCTTGGTACCGGTACCTGCATCAGATAGGGTCTGGATACTGTAAAACAGGAAATTTTTGCGGACGTTTTAATTTTGCGGTCTTTGTTCCGTCCCATCCGCAAATTCAATACGCGTAAAAATTTTTTCAATTCAACATGGTCGGCACGACCACAAAAATAAGACACAATTTCGCATAATGCACTACTTGCCAATAAAGCGCTCTGAAACTTGCAACTTAAGATGGTAAACTCCGCATTCAGAATAATGTTCTCATCTGTCCTAATATCCGATCCCACGAATTGAAGATGAGTGGGTTGTCATCAGCGACGAACACTTACCATGGCTCATCCCATGAAATGAGGATGGTCCCAAACCAGACACAACAAAGCCACGTGGTCAGTCTCCAGTCAAAACAAGAGCACATGGTACTTCGGGGCTCTTGAAACTGCTTGTATTTATGAATGAAACTGCTTCCCATAGAGGATGACGGCTCTGTGAATTTGTTACGATGCATTTTAATTTTGCGGTTTTTGTGGTGCCGAGGTGTCCACAAATTATTAAGGCACAAAATATTATTCTGGGGCAGATATAATGAGGATCTGTGAAAAAAACCATCCACAAAAATTTCCCGTTTTACAGTATTCAGATGGGACTTCCACACTTTCACTGTCAGCGTATCGCCGTATTTTTTACCTGCATTTTTGAGACTTCAGATTTATCCTTATCTGTGTCATTTCTTTGGTTTACATGCGTAATAGACGCCATACGCAGGCTTAATGAAAGCCCTGGTGCTCACAAATTGAAATACAAGGACTAAGTACTCACCATCCACTGATGATGGCATCTCATTGCTATCTTCGGCACACATACCGGTAACTACTTCATCCACTATTTGGTTGGCCTCCTGGGACTCTTCCAAGCCTACAACACTTGCAATCAACCTTTCTGGTTTACCTGAAGTACATAACAAATATTTAAAATATGTGAGCACCATATTTCAATATGTGAGTGCCATCATCCTACTGTTGGCCACAATTCAATAAACATCTTGGTTTTCAATGGAAAATACCTGGCCGAAGTCATAGGTTACTAGACAAGAAACTCACTGGCACCCAACCGTAGTGGCACACAGAAAACACTTATCATCGGTTAGATTGCAATAGACGTTGAAGGATATCCAGGGCGGTCTGGCTGAGTGAACACAGAGAGAGAATGGAAAATACGAAGGAAGTTGGCAATTTCCTTAAACGCACGAGCTCGTCTACTATCTCCAAAAAAATCAGTAGGTTTTGCTTCTCTCCTTCATACTGAGCCTCCAATCTCTACAAGAACAGCTATCTACCTCTACCACCATACCCCAAACTGTCATTCATCAATGTTCATGACGAATATACAGTGAGTACTTAGTTAACTGGTTGTGACCCAATTCTGGTGGAATGTCATTACAGATCATTATAATATGCAATTGAGGCCCCATAATGGGTTGTAGGGTCTACATTCATTCATGACAGCGTGAATAGGCTTTTCTGCTTGGTGCCCTCTGTTCAGACCATGGCATGGTCTAATGAAAATGACCAGTGTCATTTTCGTCCATGATTAATCCGTTGGTTTTACATGGAAACCGACTTCTCTGATGGGAAAGCCACAAACATGGTTTCAAGTGAAGCACAGGAGTTGGACATCAGTCATACGTCAGCCTGCATGCTTCTGTGGGGTTAGGCCCGCAACATCTGATTGACCACAACCAGAAATCAACATCATTTTTTCAATCAAGCTTTTCCAAACCAATGACTCTATAAATTGGATAGGCGACCACAAAATGACTTGGTCTAATTTCTCCTGTTGTGGGCCCCTTTTATGGACCTAGAAAATTTTTGAGCCACAACCAGCTGTAATTAGATTGTCAAAAATACCAAACTGGAAGTAATCCGAGTGCCTGCGTTAACTTGATAACAAAACCCTTCTACACCTACCTTGAATGAATTTGTGTAAATCCTTAAGCAAATAATCAACCAGCACCACAAAGATCTGGTTTTTCCAGGTTTCTTTCGACAGTTCATCATTACATTCCTTCATTATTACACCAGAAAGGTAATCATCAGGGTTGTAAAGATCTGAGAGACATGCATGATCCTCCGAGTTATTACAAATTCTTTCATCATTGTTTGGAAGAAGCAGACTGTGGCCTTTTCTGTAATTTTGCTTGGCCAATATCAAGAAGTCTTCAAATCTGCACGTATTGCTTTGCCTGTCCCTAATATGCCGCATGTACTGGTCTATCTGCTGGTGAATATCACTTCGACTTCGCACATTGGTACCACCTGCAATGGTAAATTATTGTTTCAGAATGCCAATCTCAGTTCATTAACGGCCTTGTCAGCAGTCGTTTGGATCCGGATAATGAATTCCAGTTTCCTTTATCTCCATCCATTATCATTGGCTGTCCGAGTCTAAAAATGCCATTCTCTCTCGTCTGAAATCTGATCACATTGTCAGATTTCCAGGGCCACTCACCCCTCTCAATGTCACTCAAATTTTGTGCATTTTGAAAGACTTCTGACATTAATTACAAATTAAGACATAAAATTTGTGCATTTTGGCAATTTTCCCCAAATGCTGTGTGGAATTAAACAGAAGGTTGTGAATAAAATGCACAAAATGTGTAGGGGTAAGCAGCCCTGGATTTCTTATGATCTTTTGAAATGAGGTCAGGCATTTCTGGCTCTGTCACACCTAGGCCGCATTAACACTGTCAAAAATCAGGTGAATTCGGTCCGGACCGAGTTCGGTTCGGCAAAAACGTGGCAGTGTAAACCTGCCAAGCATACCAGGTCCAGAAGTGAACCGTACCGAGACCCCCAGAAGGTGGTGTCTCGGTCCGGACCAAGTATGGTGCCACAACCAAATGTGGAGTGTTAACGTGATGCACGGCAAACTGGACCGAGTCCACTACCTGAGACAATGAGGAACCCGCGTGCCGTTTATCCTGACAGGTCGGCGCAGCGATCGATGCGACCGAACCGACGTCATTGACATCGGTTTATGTGCTGACGTCGTTTTATGTGCGTTGCGTCATGAAAAAATCAGTCATATTTTTCCTGTAGAAAAATGTACAACTAAGACGTTGCCGTTATCGCCATCCTACCTCTTTATTTTAAAGAAAAAAAGGAAAGAAATTGCAGAAATTTTCATCCACGACAAGATGGTGTAAATTTTAATGTCATGCGACCGAAAAAATAGGGTTTATTTCAGGCCAGAAGTTAATGGAAATGACTGGAAATCACGTTGAAAAAAGAATCGTCGGTCTCATCGATCGCAGCGCCACATCGTGACGTTAGTTCGTCCAGTTCCTCATTGAGCATGCACGCAGATCGTCCCTGTATCACTTAGGTTAACTCGTGTGAATACTCGGCGTGCATTGCACAGGAGATTATTACCTCCACTCAATGGAGAGTGATGTTTCAGTTCAGTTTCGTGGTGACTCATCGCTGCAGTCTAAATGGTCTGGTCCAAGTTTGGTTCAGTTCCACAGGACCGAAATGTTTCGCAGTGTCAACGAGGCTATTCCATATAATGTTCAAATATGTCTAACATTAACAATGAGAAACCTTTTTTCAATCCGTCACTTCTGTTCCAGAAAAAGACATGAGATGCATCAATTCAACAAATGCATACCTTATCCGGTATGGTGCTCACACAAATTAAAATATTAGGACTGAGTACTCACCGTCCACTGATAACGACACCTCATTGCTATCTTCAGCACACATAATGTCTTCATCCACTATTTGGTTGGCCTTCTGGGACTCTTCCAAGCCTACAACACTTGCAATCACGCTTTGTAGTTTACCTGAAGAACAGAAAAATAATATTTGAGAAACTGAGCTAATATTTCAGTTTCTGAGCACCATACTTGAATGGTCCACCATATTTAATTTCAACAAGTGCATACCCTATTCAGATGAGGACCACTCAATCTGCTGTTGAAACTAAGGCAGCCAACGAAATGTGAGCCTGAGAAACTTTATGACAGAGCATAATTCACAATCCCGCAAACTTAAAATGAACACTGCAAGAGATGATAACTGCTTTCATTATGTCCACAGAGGCGAGTTGTTCACCCCTCGAAAGCAATGTTGCCCTCAGCTGGCGCCTCGGGCAACATGGCTTTCTCGGGGTGACATTTCTCTCTACCTCCCTCCACTCCGGGCACCATTTTTATAATGGTGCTCACAAATTATAATATTTGGACTGAGTACTCACCATCCACTGATGACAACATCTCATTGCTATCTTCGGCACACATAACTTCTTCATCCACTATTTGGTTGGCCTTCTGGGACTCTTCCAAGCCTACAACACTTGCAATCACGCTTTGTGGTTTACCTGAAGAACAGAAAAAATAATATTTGAAAAAACTGAGCAAATATTTTAAAGTTTGTGAGCACAATACCGGTACTTGTATGGTCCACCATATACAACAAGTGCATACCGGTACCCTATTCAGATGAGGACCACTCAATCTGCTGGAGAAACTAAGGCAGCCGACGAAATGTGAGCAAGAGAAACTTTATGACAGAGCATAATTCACAATCCTGCAAACTTAAAAATATGAACACTGCAAGAGATGATAACTGCTTTCATTATGTCCACAGAGGCGAGTTGTTGAGAACATCGTGTGTCCACCTGATGATTATTAGGTAGTCTAGGTGTGCATTTTGGCCATTTTCTCCAGAGGCTTTGTGGAATTGAACAGAAGGTTGTGAATGAAATATATACAGAATGTGTATGGAGAAGCAGCCCTGGATTTTTTTATTATCTTTTGAAAAGAGCTCAGACATTTCTGGCTCAGTCACACCTTCTAAGGTCACATTCAAATAGGTCTAACTGATAGAAGCCTTTTTAAAAATCAAAAATGGTGCTCACAAATTGAAATATTTGGACTGAGTACTCACCATCCACTGATGACGACATCTCATTGCTATCTTCGGCACACATAGCTTCTTCATCCACTATTTGGTTGGCCTTCTGGGACTCTTCCATGGCTACAACTCTTGCAATCACGCTTTGTGGTTTACCTGAAGAACACAAAAATAATAATTGAGAAACTGAGCAAATATTTTAAAGTTTGTGAGCACCATATTTGAATGGCCCACCAGATTCACAAGTGCATGTACCCTATTCAGATGAGGACCATTCAATCTGCTAGTGAAACAAAGGCAGCCAACGAAATGTGAGCCTGAGAAACTTTATGACAGAGCATAATTCACAATCCTGCAAACTTAAAAATATGAACACTGCAAGAGATGATAACTGCTTTCATTATGTCCACAGAGGCGAGTTGTTGAGAACATCGTGTGTCCACCTGATGATTATTAGGTAGTCTAGATGTGTGCATTTTGGCCATTTTCTCCAGAGGCTTTGTGGAATTGAACAGAAGGTTGTGAATGAACAGAATGTGTATGGAGAAGCAGCCCTGGATTTCTTATTATCTTTTGAAAAGAGCTCAGACATTTCTGGCTCAGTCACACCTTCTAAGGTCACATTCAAATAGGTCTAACTGATAGAAGCCTTTTTAATCTGTTCACTTCTGTTCCAGAAAAAGACATGAGATGCAGGGCCTTTGAAAAACCCAGGCGCACATCCTAGGCGAGCACTTTTTTTGTGCACCTGGATTTTGTCCAGGTGCACAAATTGTGCACCTAAATAATGTTGAAAGGGTTTCCTTTTGTAGACCTAGGTGTAACAATTCATGCAGAATACTGACCTTTCCGATTCAACATTCACATTCTATAATACATTGTAGTTGATTACTGTCTAGTGTCATAAGTATCATTTTAGTGATCAAGGGCTTAAAACGTGTGGGTCAGGTTGGCAAAGGGTTAAAGAGGACAATTTCCAACTACAGCTAATGCCTATCCCCTGAAAAATCCCAATACCAACAGGTCAACTTCATTTTGCATAAGACCTGTCACAGCCCAAAGGCTAGCCATAGTATCTACTAAAGTATAAGATCACTCCAGTGCATCACAGGAAAAAATAGTTTTTCACTCTCCTAAATTTGCTAGGAGTGTGAACTGCATGCACCCCCTAAAAGCACACCCCTTAAATCTGTTAGGAGTGCAGTCATGTTTTACAGGGGTGTATTCATTAGACTCTACAAGTGAATTCAAATTTCCCACACATTTCACCATATTAATCCAAGGTATTTTCTGATTGGCTGCAGCATGAATTCTTCCAACTGAGTCAAACGAACATCCAAATAAAGTTTGCAATGATGAATGAAATCAACAGATTATTGAACAAAACACCCAATTTGAGCCTCTCATAGTGTCCATCATAGCTTATTTCTGTTTAATTAGTCAGACCAGCTCACAGAAACATCGTAGGCACACACTCATGGTGATGTCTGCAAGGAGTTGGCGCGAAGCCAACTCACACAAATCAAGTAAATATCTCTTCATAACAATGACCAAGACGGGCAAGACGGGCAAGCTTTATGTCATTGGAAAGGAAATTTCAGTGGGAATCCAACCAAACAGTTTTTGAGGCGATTTCTTTACATCCCAGAGAAATAAAACCAAAAGCTCCGGACACTGTGGAAGTGAAAGCTATCCTCAAGTCGGGATCGTCGGCAAACTGTTGTGAGGAACATCGTCGCCAGACAGATTTGCATGGCGCGCAGAATTTCAACTTTTTTGAGTGCTAGGTGCGCGTTTTTTGCACTCCTCGGCGTGATTTTAGGTGCGCCATGGTGCGCGAGCGCAATTGCGTGCCTTAAAAGACAAGCCCTGGAGATGCATCAATCCAACAAATGCATACCTTTAATCAGATGAGGACCATTCAAAAATGGTGCTCACAAATTGAAATATTTGGCCTGATGAGTACTCACCATCCACTGATGACGACATCTCATTGCTATCTTCGGCACACATAGCTTCTTCATCCACTATTTGGTTGGCCTTCTGGGACTCTTCCAAGCCTACAACACTTGCAATCACGCTTTGTGGTTTACCTGAACAACAGAAAAATAATTTGAAAAACTGAGCAAATATTTTCAAGTTTGTTAGCACCGTATTTGAATGGTCCACCATTATTCACAAGTGCATACCCTATTCAGATGAGGACCATTCAATCTGCTGGTGAAACTAAGGCAGCTGACAGAGAAATATTATGACTTAGGAGCATAATTCACAATCCTGCAAACATAATATGAACACTGCAAGAGATGATAACTGCTTTCATTATGTCCACAGAGGCGAGTTGTTGAGAACATCGTGTGTCCACCTAATGATTATTAGGTAGTCTAGGCTTGCATTTTGGCCATTTTCTCCAGAGGCTTTGTGGAATTAAAAAGAAGGTTGTGAATAAAATATAGAAAATGTGTACGGGCAAGCAGCCATGGATTTCTTATCTTTTGAAATGAGCTCAGACATTTCTGGTTGACTCACACCATGCCAGGTCGCGTTCAAATAGGTCCACCAGAAACCTTCTTCAATCCTTTCACGTCTGTTCCAGAAAAAGACATGAGACGCACCAATTCAACAAATGCATACCTGATCAGGTGAGAACCATTCAAAAAATGGTGCTCACAAATTGAAATATTTGGACTGAGTACTCACCATCGACTGATGATGATATCTGATCGCTATCTTCGGCACACATAACTTCTTCATCCACTATTTGGTTGGCCTTCTGGGACTCTTCTGTGCCTACAACACCTGCAATCACGCTTTGTGGTTTACCTGAAGAACACAAAAATATTTGAAAAGCTAATACATGTATTTCAGTTTTTGAGCACCATACTTGAATGGTCCACCATATTCAACAAGTGCATACCCTAATCAGATGAGGACCACTCAATCTGCTGGTGAAACTAAGGCAGCCGACGAAATGTGAGCAAGAGAAACATTATGACTTAGGAGCATAATTTCACAATCCTGCAAACTTCATATGAACACTGCAAGAGATGATAACTGCTTTCATTATGTCCACAGAGGCGAGTTGTTGAGAACATCGTGTGTCCACCTGATGATTATTAGGTAGTCTAGGCGAGTCTGGATGGAATACCCAACACAGAAATGTGTTTGAAATACATGTAGTTCATAGCTCATTCTAAATTGGCAGATATTAAAAAGGAGAAGGGCAGACATGGTCAACTACATTCAGATGTGGAATGAAATTTGTTGCATTATTTAACAATGAGCTGATGAAAGACTCATTGAGGGTCTGTTGTTTTCAGGTTTCAAAAGATCTAGGCCGACTGCCACGAAACTCTGATAGCACCAACCGGGCCAAACAGAGCAATATCGCAATGGTAAAAGCCATTGCATACCTCCCTGTAAAGCCCAATTCACACTCCCACGGAAACCACGACTACGATGCCTCTACGAATCCTCTGAAATATTTTTGTAGAGGAATCGTGGCCTTAGTGTTACAATGGGTGCAGATTATCACGAAAAACAAGAAGTCTATAGGAAGACATCACGAAGCCTATAGGAACACCACGAAAACATTTCGTAGAGGCATCGTGGTCGGAATCGTGGCAGTGTGAGATGGGCTTTAGGCATTGTTAGTGCTATCAGAGTTTTGTGACGGTGATGGCTCCCTGAAGTGCCAAACCCCTAGTCCATATCATTACATCGAGGCCTAGATTTTAAGTAACCAGACACTTCCTATCAATCATCAAACAGACACACAGTGTTCTCAACAATTACGCTGCGTGAACATATTACAAAACAATGAATAGCTGTGTTCTGTTGTTGTATAATCAAAACACTTCTTCCCTGGTCTGGCAGCCACTCAATGAGCATGTGAAAAAGAGCTGGGAGTGCTAAGGTCATGGAAGATGTTCATTTTCATACACAATGCACCTCTAGAGGTCTCTGCAAGTGCTGAATTCTCATCACAAAGATAAACAAACATATTTGCAGGCCTCTCAATTACATCCTTCTCACACTGTTAAAGCAATGCCTGAATTCATTATAAACTCAATCATTTTCTCCCTCTCTAATTAATACAGATAGGCCTAGCTGGGATTCTTGCTGCTAATTCAGACATAGAATGACATTGAAATACAAGCTTCCTAAATGTCGCAATAGTCCAATACAAACATTTATCTTTGTTTTCTCTGTGTGGAAATAAACCCTATTTTCAAATTAGAGGGTGTACATTCAACTTCCGGGCGTGATTAAGGCTGCGTGCACACTGCGAGCAAAATGAAGCGATGTGGTGAAAAGATGTGGGACAATGACAATGGCCTGTAACGTTACAGGACACTGGCAAGTCGCTTCGCTTTCGCCGTTGCGCTCACAGTGTGCACTCGGCCTTATTCAGCTTGTATGAAAAAAGCCAGTGGCAACCGGAATAAGCAACCAATAAAAATGCTGAACTAGCGCAAAACAATGGGCAAAAATCAACTGGCAACAAACTGTGGTAAATAAAAAACATCATGCAGGGGCAACGATGAAACAAAAACAAAGCGAGAATGATTCAATGGTGGTTATGTACTGGGTCATTTCAGATCTTCTCAACAGTAGCTATCACTGGTAAGACTAAGACTTCAGATAGGATAGGGGTCACACTATTTTAGCAAATCATTCTCTCTTTAAGATCAACTGTCCCTGAGGCAATGGCCCAAGTTGTAAAAGCTCAGGTTGAGAAGTAGCTTTTGATTAGCTGTTGGAGATACATTAGGATTACACAGTGTGACCGACATAACATTTTTATACAGAATGAACAAACTACAGTACCAAGATGACATTAAACTGAAGTTGGTGCACATAGATAGAATTCTTTAAACATTAAAATGCAACTTCTAATTAACAGGTGCATGTAGATTTATTCCTGTACCAGCAGAACCAAGATATTGTCAAAAATGTTCATCCCTCACCCTTTTATGCAGTGTTTTTTTTTCATTTTGGATCAAATCTTTATGCCTTGTACCATTACACCGGGACCTTTTAAATATTTCAAAAGAAGTACATGTTAGGCCATTATTTTTGGTACCCTGGGCCCTGGAGGTTATTTTTTCCTTGCTTGCCCCTCTCCTGTCCTCCCTTCGAATACATGTACATTACCAACATATTATGTATGAACAGTTCATTATATTTCAATAAAAAAATTTTCTGTCACCTCTCAAAAATGTTGCCATGAGGAAAAAAATAGAATTTTATTTTTATTTTTTTCCACCCTCCAAATCAACAAACAGGTGGTCTGTCCAAAATCCCAAGGACCAAGGGGCAAGGTATAAAAAATAATGGCCTTATGAAAAACTAGAAGATAGGCCTACATGTACCTTCTTTTTTTCCCTGTAATAGAAGTATAGTAGAATAATGAATTTGCAGTGGGGTCAAGGGCCATATTCATGAAGTGCGCCTGAAGTCTGACAATCACTTTATATTCTGCAACTTCCATAAGTGACTGAAGAGAATATTCAGACCCACCCTGACTGGTCATGTTGTTGGCTGATTGAACATAAAATCAAAATAAGGCATAATCCCAAATGTAAATTCCAACAAATTGTTAGCACATGCAGTAACTGAAACAGCATAATGAATCTGGTCTCACTTTCAACAGTGGTAGGAAGCAACTTGGTTGCAAACAGCTGACATCCATCATCCATGTGAATTGCATGCAATTTGTATTCTCATTTAACGCTGGCCTTCCACCTGAAAGCTTTCTGTCACAATTTTCCTTATGGAAACGTATGGAAAATCGTCAGACACTCTGTTGCAGGTGGACCAAAATTTCCTCGTGTGTCTATTGTTGAGGACTGCCACATACAATGAATTGTTCGAAAAGATTGCAGACATTTCTGTCGAGGAATAGAACATCGGACCTAGTAAATGCTTAGAAACCTTAAGGGCCATATTCATAAAGGGTGTTTAGCCTAATCAGCGTACAAATTCTGCATTACACAGGTTAAAGGCCTTAGAAAGCTATTGTTCCGCCTTCTGTATGCTGCCTGATCTCTGGCATTTGCTCACAAGATGATCACACGCGTCTATCTTTCCTGCGTCTCAGTGTGGGAGGACAAAAGGAAGTGGTGTACAAATTCTAGACAAGCCTGCCTGATCGTTCAACATTTCCTTTGTACTCTTGGACATTGACGCAGGATAGTTAGACGTGTGTGATTATCCTGCGGGTAAACGCCTGTGGTGAATCACCATACAGACATCAGACAATAGTTTTCCACGTCTTTAACCTGTCATTCCTGTGTAATGCAGAATTTGTACGCTGATTAGGCTAATCACCCTTTGTGAATATGGCCCTTAGTATTAAGCAGATGCAAATTTTTCGTGAATGTCAGCCAACGTCAGGCATTCACTGACTCCATGTCCAAAGTACACCAAAACTGAGAAACTTGCTAGCAAATGTGAGGGTCCTCTCGGTGGAGTTGTGAGGCAGAGAAGAGACCAGAGAGGGATAGGATTAGGAATGGTGGATGATAACAGCACCCTTTGTTGACATGTTGTTATACATGCATACAAGTATGGTAACTTCTGTTTCAGTAGTCTCTTGATATTTCAAAAGCAAATTTGGTATGGTAATCAAATGTGGATGTTGAGTAGCATTCATAATTTGTGCAGCAACTTGCAAGCCAGACCATTTTGAACTTCTAGCTGGGCCATGGAAATAAACTTACCTGAACTCGCCAAGGTGCAGTCTTTACACCATAATCGTAGGTGATCTCATCACCTGGCATGATCGTTTTTTTGGCAAACAGGAGTAGGCGAGGACTTCCCATAAAAAACTTCTTCTTTACGAACGCTGTCGCCTGTTTTGAAGGCCTGTCGTTGGCAAAACGTGCCAATGATGAAGAGGCATCAGTTGCATCAATGCTACAAAATCCAAGAACAAAATGCTCACCAACTTGCGGGTAAATGAGGTGAAAGCGGGTAAATGAGGTGAAAGCAGAGTCAGTGCGGACGTGGTAAATCAGAGCTGGAGGTAAATCATCAGCAATGCTGTCACTGCCCTGGTCAAAAAGGATTAAGGAAGAGTTCTGGTTGCAAATGACAAAAATGGCTGAAAATCAGAGAAGCAGGAGCTCCATGTTTCGGAAGTGGCCGAGGGCTTCACTCATCAGGAGAAGTCTGGTGCAAAATACTTTTGCTTGTACATGGCACAGGTGTATTTAATTTGTCAGATTAAGCTTTATAAAAACACCAGGGCCCGGTTGCACAAAACTCACGACTCACTAACTTGGTGTTGTTAGTGCTAACTTTGTTAAAATAAAATGACCTAAAAATCCATCCTTTACGTCATTTAACACAAAGTTAGTGCTTACACCGTTGACGCTGACATGAGTTCAATGAGTAGTGCAACCCAGCCCTGAACAAGACCATATTTCTGGTATAGTCAAGTGCAAAAACATGTGGAAGTGGTCTCGCTGAATTAATTACATGTAACAGTAACTGACTTCTGTCTACATCATAAATATTTTATAAGAGAGTTGACACAATATTAGTTGATAAAATGGAAGTCAACTTCCAAGAATTCACAAATTTTCGACCCCAACCAGGGTCTTCTTCAGTCACCTTCTAGTAAGAATAACCAGTTATTGGTTATTCGGTCACTGATTATTCTTACTACATGTAGAAGGTGCCTGAAGAAGACCCCAGTTGGGGTCGAAAATTTGCGAATTCTTGGAAGTTGACTTCCGTTTTATCACAACTTCCCAAAGGGTGAGGTAACTCATTGGCCTCACCCTTGTTGACTTACGTGAAGCTTTTTCCTTCGTGAATAAATTCATAAAGATAATTATGTTTGTTATTGTTGTTTTCATAGAGGATTTCCCTCCTCTCAGTTTCTTCCGAACTTATCAACTCCCCTCTGTATTCCAAGAGGAAGTCTCCATCACAAAACTCTCTTGTGGCAAACAATCCACTACCTGTAATTCAAAAATAAAATCACTGAAAAAAACAAAAACAAGCTACATGATGTACATGTAGGAAGCTGCAGTAGGCCTACTTTTCATAATGCAACAACAATGAGTGAGAAGTTACAGATTAGGCATGTATCAGTATCATACATGACCTGTCATGTGCTAGCGCGATAAGGCCTATGGAAGGACCATCCCTCTAACTACTTTATGGTTTCCTGCCAAAGAGCGTACATGCTCTCTTGCTATTCCATAAAATAGTACCGGGTTACCAAACCATGACTGGCTGGCGAACCAACAAGATATAGTGTACATGCACCGGTAACAAAAAATAACATGATCAACTCACCGATATAATCATCGATGAAAAGGACCTCAAACCCACACTGATCTGTGCCTTCCCTGATGTGGGACAGCATCACATCCTCCGCTCCTCTCCGACGACTCGTCCGGGACTGCAACATACTGTAAAAAAAGGAAACTTGATTTGCGATGCATTTGTGAGCACAAACAAAAAGAAGCTGACCGTTAACAATACTACACAACATTCTGCATTTTGTCCGGAATCCGTACAGGTTAGCCAAAGAATCACAATCTCCTGTTGTTTTCATTAAAGCGGGTGATCCACTGTCACAATTTTGGCTTGAAACGGGGTTGCATTCCCTTGTGGTTACCGGTATCTTATAACGACCTCCGATTGCCATAAGGTAATGCAAGGGAATGCAACCTGGTCTCATGCCAAAACCGCGACAGTGGATCACCTACATACTTTACTAAATACTACCGCTTAAGCCCTTTTGATTGCTTTGAACTTGATACACCGGCTATTTTTTCAAGGCTAATTTGGGCACATTTCAGATGACTGCATTCACACAAGGTGTCACACCATCAAAAAAGGAATGAAATGGTCCATGGACCATGTGCTCACTGGGTTGGACATAATAGTCTAATGACAGAGGGAGGTACATATCAGTTTATGAGCAATCTGGGTCAAGTCAATCCCAGAAAAGACTTTGATGATTTTTGGGTTATGCCACCTGGCGGCCATATTGGATGGCCGATTGGGCTGGAACTTCACATGCACATAAAGGTCATCTGCAGGGGACCACATATAGCACATTGGAGCGCTTTGGGTCAAGTCGTTCCTGAGTTACAGCACTTTGATGATTTTCGGGTTACGCCACCTGGCGGCCATATTGGATGTCCGATCGGGCCGAAACTTCACATGGACATAAAGGTCATCTGCAGGGGGCCACATAGCACATTGGAGCGCTTTGGGTTAAGGCGTTCCTGAGTTACAGCACTTTGATGATTTTCGGGTTACGCCACCTGGCGGCCATATTGGATGTCCGATCGGGCCGAAACTTCACATGGACATAAAGGTCATCTGCAGGGGGCCACATAGCAAATTGGAGCGCTTTGGGTTAAGGCGTTCCTGAGTTACAGCACTTTGATGATTTTTGGGTTACGCCACCTGGTGGCCATGTTTGAAGTCAAATCAGGCCGAAATTTGACATGCATGTAAAGGTCATCTAGATGGAGGTAAATATCAAATTTGAGCACTCTGCGTCAAGCCGTTCCTGAGTAATAGCACTTACTTGATTTTCAGGTTACGCCACCTGGCGGCCATATTGGATGTCCAATCGGGCCGAAACTTGGTATTTTTTAAGGTACCCCTCCAATGCATGTTTATGCAAGATATGAAGTTGCTCGGTGAAAGAATGACAAACTGTGGCAGGTTCGTCACTTTTGTCGAGCTTTGACCTATGTGACCTTGAAAAGTAGGTCAAATCAAAAACACGTTATATATGTTATGTATCCTTATTAGCTATACCTATGATAAAAATTTGGAGATGATCTAGTCATTAGTTCAGGAGTTATTGCACTTTTTGTGTTTTTGGTTTCTGCCACCTGGTGGCCAAACTGAGAGTCGAATCGGACCGAAACTTGGTGTCGTGGGTCATCTGACCTAGGGGTATATATGTACCAAGTTTCAGATCAATAGCTCCAGCGGTTACAAAACGTGCCCTGCTAACGGACCACGACAACGACGGACGACGACGGACGCTGCACCATCGTAATAGCTCACCCCAGTGAGCTAAAAAATTGAGGGGGCATGGACCATATTTTTTATACATCCAGAGTGCAACTGAAAGCCTGGCTTCCATCGTAGTGATTTAAACTAGAATCGTAAATTCGCTGAATAGCGAATTTGATGACCTCCACAGTTACTCAGAGGTGAACTTGAATCATCATCATCATGCTGAAGTTATCCAAGCCGATTCATCACCATCAGAAACAGATGCGAACACCGGCATTTTACAAAAATGGGGGATGCACGCCGACAAGCATGCGGAGGTTTGCTGTCCATGCGGAGGTTTGTTGTAAAATCGTATTTTTATAAAGAATGTCGAAAAAAAATGGAGCCAAAAAATTCAGCATTGTGCGAAATGATGCCGGTAACTTCATCTGGCTATTTACGAGTGCGAATAATCTGGTTTGGTGTTATTTGCACCGTGACGGTGCAAATAGCCAGCGCAAAACAAAATGGTGCCCAAGGCAGAACGAGAAATTGACCAACAGAAATCACAGGTATGACGGCCTGTATGGAATACATGTACCAGCATTATTCCAGCATTATTCCAACGAAGTTGGTCAATTATGGCAAGATGGCCGTATGCCCTACACTGCCAAAGTGTTCTTTTGCACAGGCCTAGTATTTTACTGTGCAATCAGCCATTCGTCTGACAAGCTACCAACACACCAGGCCCAAAACACGTGTGATCACAGTGTTCTCCAACTCCTATAAGCTGCCTACCTGCCGCCAATTCAAAATATTAGCCCGCCAACCCGGGGGGCCGAGTTGTGCCCTTCCGCCAACCCGAAAAATTTTGCCGCCAAGTTAAAAAAATTGCCGCCATGTTGAAAAACCATGAGTTCAAATTGACAAAAACATTGGTGTTTTGCCTTCTATCATCGATCTTTTTTTGTTTATCAACTGACCTGAAAACAAAGTTGTTTCCTTCTCCCCAGCCCCAAAGTCATTCTCTGAATCGCCCACCATTAAACTGACGAAATCGCCATGAACGCGGGAACACGTGCATCTAGTCATGAACAATGATGAATGGAATAGTAGCGTAACGGTGACCATATTTGGCACAGCGTCTGACGTCACACACTCGGCCAGTCGTTCGGCAATTTCCGTCAGGTTTCGTGCCAAGTGACTTCCTTGTAATGGCCGCCGCTCGGATCGATTGTTGATCGCAGATACCGGGAAATTGGGTTTTTTATTCTCCAATTTTCAAAAATTTCTTCGCGCTCCCCCCTACGCCGCCAAGTCGTCAGAAAAAAAGTTGGAGAACACTGTGATCACGTAATCGCAACATCGCCGTGGTCGTTGTTGAGCAACGGAGCAATACGACGCGATGTCATAGCAACGCCAACGGAATATAAATTACTGACGTCATGCCGCTGAATAAATTAGGGAATTTTTTGCCTAAAATGCCCCAAAATGCCCCGAGAGTGTGTGTCACCGGCCTAATAATACAGGCCTAGGCCTATGTGCCATCCATGTAAAAATAGCCAAAAAAGACGACAACGGACGGACGTTGTGCAGCATTAATTTATTTGAAGAATGAAGCCTGCTGGCAGACTCACCCTAATCAACATCCAAAGGAATATGTACTAATGCAAAAAAGAAGTTAGTCATGGCGAGGAAGTCAACAGCATCAAAAAAATCCTCATCATCATAGAATACAATTGCCTCCAAGTTAAAAATAGTAGTTTCTGTACAATCAAAACTTCTAACTGCAAATGCAGCCAGTGCATCTATATAGTCCACATGTTGAAAAAAGAGAATAATGCCAACACAGTCGCTCATCATGATTTCAATTCATATGGGATTAGGCCTACTCAATAATTCCACTGAAGTCCCGTGAAGAACATGTGCTCAAAGGAAATACAGCATCATGTACTACGATCATGACGATGTAGCCTAGCCTACAGTAACAATGTACACAATGATGTACTGCAGCATGTGCAGAGACGCAGAGCTGTCACAAGTATCCTTACGGACTCACAACACCCCATTCTCGACAAGGGCATGAAGGGGGTCGCACCTGATCATGGACTACCGGTAGGCCCCACTCCTGGCGTGCAGAAAATTCCAAACAATCAATGATGGTTGGATGCAAAAAAGTTTCCCAAGAAATTGGCCTGCTAGGCAGGCAGAGAAGGCGACGACATAGGCCTTATCGCACCTAGCACATGGCTAATCAGCATAAATCAGCGAGGCGGGACGGGCCCAACCATCAGCGCCACCGCTGTACATTTAC
>NMRB01001782.1:137955-151421 GCA_002633025.1 Notospermus geniculatus | reverse complement strand
CTCTTGTGACGTATTCAGCATATTTACAAAGGAACATGCCACAGTCGCTGCCATTCATCTGTTGTGGGATGTTCTGGAACAGAGAGAAAGCAGTGAGATATCTGAGGTGAATACTCAAGGACCCCATTCACATTATCTTCTCTTGGCAGCACAAATAAATCCAAGATACATAATAGCACAAAATTGACACACAAAATGATAATAAGCAAGAAGTCAATCTCCAGAATTCACGAATTTTCGACCCCAACCGGGGTCTTTTTCAAGTGGAACTTTACAATCTGAAACTCTAGAATAGACTATAGGTCTATTCTAGAGTTTCAGATTGTAAAGTTCCACTTGAAAAAGACCCCGGTTGGGGTCGAAAATTCGTGAATTCTGGAGATTGACTTCTTGCTTATTATCTTCTCTTGGCAGCAGATGTCAATGGTTGATGCTCTGGGCTGTGTCAGCCTCAGTCCGAAGTTCAGTCACTGCACATATCCTTCCACTGGTTCCTTTGCACTCCAGGTTGCTACTGGGATGTTCACGTACCTTCACATTAGTCAGACTCCAATCTGTCGTTGGGTATGCCACCTTCTTTTTATCCATACTTTCATCTTCTAGATATTGCCTGTATGGAAGAATGCAAGTGTGTAGAGAACAAATCAAGAATCCAGGAACCATAAAGCATTGTCGCAATTCATTTGCGTACAGCACAAGACAATGTCACTTAAATACTACTGTCGATCACCCACTTTTCATCATTACATCATTTCCAGTCTTTGTCATTCAAAATTACAAAGCAGAAATCCTTTGAAGTTGAGGCTTAGTCAGTACATCCACTAACTAGATTTGGAAGGCGACGTGGATTTTGTGATTACCTTTACCTCATTGCTTTCATTCCATTATTATTCTTCCCACCCATTGAATCATAATATCTGATCTCCTTCTTTCTGAAGTCCACCATCTGTAATTGACAAAAGAACATCAGAATGTAACCTCTTTCAGTGGACACCTCGACCTGGCCACGAAACTCACGACAGCGCTATCTTGGTGTTAGCGCTATCTTCATGTTAGATGACGTAAAAGAACAATGGATTTTTACGTCATCTAACATGAAGATAACGCTAACACCAAGATAGCGCTGTCGTGAGTTTCGTGCAACCGGGCCCTGGAGGACGTCTGAATGTCACTCCAAAATTTCTAACTATTCATTGCGACCCCTTTGATCAGGACACCTCTTAACTAGGACAGCATTAGTCACAATTATTTCAAGTCAAATCTGTGGCCCCATGCAAGAACAGGATAACCCACATTTGGTGAAATTGACAAAACTGACCCTGCCACATTTACTATCTGATGGATTTGTGGGTTATCCTATTCATGCATGGGGCCACAGAAATGGTTTTATCTCGTCTGTGAACAACTGAGAATTGATGAAACTTCAAAGTGGGTCATTCATTCACATACCGCTAAGCACCAATGCATTTGAAGATGTACAGGGATGATAATATAATCAAACTTGAAGATATCCACTCTTCTCGTCCATCTCTTCAGGCCATTGTGACCTTGCTGCATCAATTTGGGGTAAAAGAACGTGTTGAATAAATGAACAGAAGGATAGTTGTCAAGTTTGCCTCGTTCCGCGAGCATATTGAGGTAGAAATTGATGACCTGAAAAGAAAAGTAATAGGCCCATGAAAAATGAGAAAATATCGGATGTACAATGGAACCTCTGTTAACGGACACCTCTGCCAGGAGGACACCTCTCTAATCAGGACACCAATGTTCATTCCCAAACTGGTCATTTCTATTCATTTTAACCTCTGTAATCAGGACACCTCTCAATTAAGGACAGCATTTGTCAGTCCCGAAGGTGTCCTTAATAGAGAGGTTCCACTGCAGATCCTTTTCAGAAACCTTTCTGGGGAACTCAAAGGACCTGCCCATTCAGCACTACACTTTCAGACCTGTTGAGTACAGAGTGACGTGGAGCAATTCAAACAGGAATCGAACCCCTTACCTCCCAGGCACAAGTCCAACTCTCCAACCACTACGCCACTGCTTTCACAAATCTAATATATCATTTTTATCCACCGGAGTTGGTGATAATTCCTTTCAGAATACAAAAGAATGAAGAAACTTGTGGTACCTCGTCATTGAGCCAGTTAAGACCAGCAAGTGTGATCATGTCGATACGTTTGATGGTTATATTGAATTTGTCAGAGAGGACTTCATTTTCTGGATGCGGCTGCAGGATGCAATCAATTTCATCTTCCATATCCTGAGTGAGAACTGCAACAAGTAGACAGAGATTGGATTTAGCAGGATGTTTCACTTCTCTACAATGGATGAATCTCAAAACAGAAATTCACTGGCAATACTTTGTACTGAACTAGCTTGTCTGGTGTGAGGTAAATATTTGAGGCCCAAACCCCAGAATCTTGCAATGTCCATATCAACTATGAATACATCACATTATGGCTTGCCAGCGGCTGCTATACTGACAACAGGAGGCCTGACTCAGGAAGTTCACTCATTTCAACCACAAACGATATGAAACCTTGCTCGAGGAAGATCTACTTCCACCTTTTACAGACAACTGTGTAATATTATTGGTAGATGCTGTTAGGTATGAGGAGTAGATTGAGACTGTGATTTGGTTACAGAGTGATATTAAATATCATTGTAAAGTGTAATGCATTTGAATTCAGCAAAGAAATTTAACTCAAGGCATCCTCCCACACCACAGGTTTTTACCTTGCTCCTCTTTATCAACTACTCACACTCAGTGTGCAAGCGTATGAAAAGGCACAAGACGAAAGCCCTGCAGTGGGAGGATGAACTCAAGGATGAAAAATAAATTTGAAGTCATACCGGGCAGCTCTTCTTCTTCTTCTTCCTCCTCTTCATCTAAAAACTGAGGCGGGACACGTTCGGCAAGCTGTAACTTTTTCTGTATGAGTTCATCTAATCTGCTAGTACACTGCTCATTTCGCTGTAAGTGATAGAAAAGAGGCTGATGAAATAAACAATCACTTGTAAATCAATTTCTCCTAAAACCTCTATGGACCAAGAAGGACCTTACAGGAAAGGTTCTGGCTCGTTTGAATCACAAAACAAACCCAATTTTTTATCGTTTTGGAAGCTACCTCAGCCATTGTACACCCGATCCTTTGGTTTTTGAATACACTCAGTATTCATTGTTTTAGCACACTTCACTTGCCAACCAGACCGCTCACTGGCATGCAGATATACATGCACTTGTACATTTTTGTGTTGATCGGCAGTACATTTAGTAACACATGACTTACCCTTTCAGCGTAATACTTGACTTCAAGCTCACGTTCATGAGCTTGGTTCTCCCTATCAGACTTCTTATTTTCAAATTCAGCACGGCTGAAATCAGAAATATTGCAGTGTTCATTCTAGAGAAGTGAAATTCTATCTTGTCTCAGCAGGACTGCATAACTGTGGAACAGAACACTACTGAAGGGAGAACTGAGGTCAATGGAAGAACTGTCAAGGACATGAAGCCAACTATACATTGTTAATCCGTTCATATCTTGAAAATCGAGATCAAATCTACTTACAAATCCTTCATCCACTCAGGTGATGCAAACTTGCAGGAGTCCACCCTCATCTTGAATGATAATGACTGGTTTCTAGAAAAGATAGAGGCCTCCATGTAACATAAATTGAGTATCTGGGTAGGTTTCAGAAACTACGCCTAGGCTAGGCCACTTATCAAGTGCCAATGATGAGCAAAGATGACCAACCACACTTTTTTTGTAGCATTAGCTGACTAAAGGGTGAACGCCTTCCCCAAACGAGGAGACGATGATCCATTTCCTGTTTTTATGATTCTTACCTAGTCACCTCTCTGGATTTGTTGACGTCATCTTTGTTTGTCTCTGTTGATTTCTTTGCACCTGAAAGTGAAAATCTGCATAACCAGGAAGGGACTTTACATCAGGTGCAGGTTATTAGTAATGGAGGTGCGATTACTGTTACTGTTGGTACATACAAGGGAGTTGAGGTTAGGAAAGTGGTGAAAGAGGTCACAGTAGTGCCAAATGAAATATCATTCACTCATAACATCCCCACACCAGAAAAGCTAGTATGGAACCAACTTTAACAATGTATTCATCGTATCCATGACGTAGGCCCAGGCCTACATGACGTTGTGACGTTGCGCGTTTTGCCCACCAGCTTTCTTCAGCAAAGCAATGAATTTTGCCCACCACCTTTGCGTCATTACAGCGACGTCAGCAATGGCGGACACTGTCAGAGTTACGTCATGGATACGATGAGTAGTACAATAATCAGACCAACACTCCAACAGTTGACCTGAGTGAAGAAGCCATGGTGCAAACTTCGGACTCACCCGTCTCCTTTCTCGCTGTGGGTTTTATCTCCTCCACAACGCAGACATCGTCGTCATCAGATGTCAAATCTATGGCCACTTCCTTCACTGGAGCTTCAGGCAGTTTGAAACTAGAGACAGAAGGCTTCACATCCTGAAGCTTTGTAATAATATCAGGCTTCTTGAATGGCTCTTCAGAAGGTTGAAGTCTCTCATTTTCAGGTCTTCTCCAGGGGCGACCTTTAGGTGATATCAGCCTAGGCCTGGTCCTCTCACCAAAAAGCATGGAATGATTCCTGCAGAACAATATTTGACACCGTACAGACTCTCAGATATCCAAATTGAAAATGAAGCAAAAACTGCAATGCTGATTTTATATCAGATGGAATTGAGTCACAACTTACGTTGAATCTTTGAGTGGTGTGACGTTACTCTGGGAGACAGGTATTGCCAGCCCTGGTGCCTGACACGTGTGCTCAATTAGCTCACGATACTTTGCTTTCTCTTTCAAATTAAAGGACTGGAGGTGAAACAGTAAAGAATCAGCACTAGTTATCTGAGCAATTAGAAGATATATCACCTCAAAGGCTGCCATGTTACCAGTCTCACGACAGCAAAATGGACCTGACAGCCTGTCGTTTTTCCACCACGGCTTGTGTCTCCTCCAACATTGTATTTAACAGCCCCATATTATCTACAAATCATATCTGGCAGACAACATTTTAGAAGATTATGTACATGTACATTTACCGAGGTGGTTTCTAATCCTTGGAATCTGTTTGGGTTATAAACTCGCTTCTTTTCAAAGAATTTGTCATAAACAGATCGACGCGACTTTAAGTTCTTCCTGAGATTTGTCCTCTCCTGGCTTAGTCGTCTGCAAAAAACAACACAAACATAGAAATTACTGCAATTGTAACTTTGATGTAGTATCCTTCTTCTATTCGACACAATACCACCACCGACTTGGTGTCAAGGTATGTGGCGTGCTTGTACCCCAGACCTTTGATGAAGGCTGTTTGGTCTCTTTAGTCGAACGGACTACACATCACAGCTATAGCTCACGGGTGAGCTAATAATTTCAGAATTTGGCCATTTACTCACCGATTTTTCATTCCACCGCTGAAGAGTCTACTGGCACTGGTATTAGGGTTGTATTGCGTAGTTGTCGTGGGCTTCTTAAACTGAGTAAATGACACATCTGAAAATGACGACAATGATTGTAGCTTGAACTCCAAGTGTCACTCAGACCATCAGCAAGAATCACACAAAATCACATCTCAAATGATGGGAAGGATGATTATTTTGAACTGTAGACATCCCTGAGGACTTTTGATCAACCGCATTTCAGCGCCACCTATTGTCTAGGCTGCCTATCACATCACATTGGCTCTCAGATTTCTTATTTGACAGAATGTTTATCTCTACCTGACTGTCCAGTAGGCCTGACGACGGTAGATGGCGCCTGTGTCTTTGGAGATTCAGGCCGGTCGTAAGTTTTGGATAGTGGGACATCCCTGACATGAACCGGGCCATACTGATGTAAGAAATTTTCTTCATATTGCTTCTGAAAGTGAAGATATCGGACACTGCCAGATACATTAAGGAGCAAAACAATGAACATAAACCACAACTGCTGAGACTCATCAAGATTTACTTGCCGTGAGATGCCACAAGAGGGATAAGTATTTACCTTGGCTTGTGTATCTGTTTTTGAAGAGAACATATCTGGTGAAGCTGACAAGTGAACAAAACGATGGTCTTCCTGTTTTTCAGCTCGCTGTGATGAACTGGGTGACAGGTACTCTATTAGATTCTTAGTTTTCCTCACTATGTGATAAGTGTCTTCAAATCGTCGCCACTTCACACGGACCCAGGCAGAAATGCTTGAGCCAAGCGAACTGGTAGTTGCCCTTGGTCGCTTTGGAGAGCTAATCGCATCAAGAGGTGGGTCTTCTCTGGAATTGGAAAGAATCCTGTATTAGGCCTTGAGGCTCAGTTGTATTCCCTCAGGTATGCAGGGTTTTTTCAAAAAAAAACTCCAACACACCGCGCCGAAACCATACCGGTATGGTTTCATTCCGTTTCCATCCATTTCATTCTGTTCCGTCTTCCGTCCCGTCAAAAATAACTACTAGGCCTAGGCCTAGTAGGCTAGTAGGCCGAGGCCTATTCAGTTCCGGGGATAATAATTACCTGCTGATACTCATACTGATCTGATAGGCCTAGCCTCTGCTCTGGGCCCTAACCGGAGCCTACATCATGTCATGTACACAGGTCTACATAGGATGTTGGCTATCTACACATGTAATGTAGGCCTGTGTGCTCGATGATGCGTGCACTGCATAATCAGTGCATGCGGGGCGGCGTTTTTGATTTGGTCAATTTGGTGATGTGCAGGACAGCAGCCGCGCGCCGTCGACCTGCTGAGAGTGGGTGCATGAGTGTCAAAATATGAGAATCACATGATTATTTACCCTGTACGTCTTCGTTTAAGGTTGACGCGTGAATCGGGGAGCATTTCTCAGAGAGCTGGCCAAGATATAGGCCCGAAATGAACGTGGAAAAGACACTTTTGTTTACCACTGAATAATGGTTGCAAAATGCGAATTCATGGTCATAATGGTGGAGAGAACGGAGAATGGTGACGTCACAGAAATCACGTTGCCACATTCTGGCGCAAGGTGGCGTTATTTCCTATAATGAAAAATTTGAAGACTCTATCACTCCAAAAGAGTGCAGCGTCATGACATCCCCCACGTCATTTTCTTGATGATGTCTTGACGCGAGACAAGAATTTGGAAAAGGTCAAATTTTTTCAAGTCACGTCATGGAGTTCAGAAATGACGTGCGGGACGTCACGACGCTACTACCGCCAGGTGCTGCACTCTTCTGGATGGAGTGATAGTCTAGGCCTATTGGTTTGCAGCACGCCGAGGATGTGCCGCCGACGCATGCAGGTGTGATAGAATCTAATGCCCCATCTTTCTGATGTCCTCATGCATTGTTTGTGACAGGATTAAAGGTCGTGGTCTCAGAGTCCCATTCAATGGTGCCGCTTAATCCGTTCCAAATGTATTGTTCGGGGAAATTCTATTACACCGGTATATACACATCTAGGCACGCAGTTTGGGAGTGCTTCAAAAAATGCATTAACGTAATTTGGGGTCTAAAGAAGGCGGGTTTGGAAAGGAAACTTTCCTCGCTTTCCACTACCGGTACTGGATGAACATGTTCTGTTACAGGAAGAAATTCTGAGGCAAAAAATAATGAAAACACAACACCATGATATCCTTTCATACATGTAACAAAATTGTTCAATAGAAATATTCAGTACATTTTCAGCAACTATCTTTACATTACACATGTATGTAGGCAACATTTTCAGATCTAAAGTAAATGTGAAACTTATACTCGAAGCGACATCTTTCAGCAACTTGCTTGTTTGATAAGGCAATGAACCAGAATTTCCCTGTCAACTGGGGTCAAGTCCTGTGTCAGTAGCAAGCAACCAGAGTCATCAGCCTAAGCCTACGGTACCGGTATATCTTTACTGCTGGGACAGTGCCTGCCTGAGCCTCTTCACATTACATGCAGACCTCGCACTTCATACGGTAGCACCAATCAAACTTTTATTCACCAAACGGCACCCTGGATTCTTTCACTCAGCGATACAACACTGGAGCAAGTGATGGAACAAAGCAGTTCTGCAAAGATCCATGTCCCGCATAACAGTTTCTAGGCTTTGAAATTGTCCTTTTCTTTCCGAAGTGCACCCATCACCTCGATCGGATTTGACTTTTTCGTGTGGTCCTTTACGGATTCCTCACTGCAAAGGAAGACACTTACAATATGATCTCATTCAAATACCTGCTACCCCTACTGGGTGTCAGATTAGTCCAAAACTTGGTAGTCTGGAGAGGTATCAAATGCAAGCAATGGACAGACTATAAGTACTCCAAGGCAAGCCTATCTTTCATCAGACAACTTCTGGCCACACCTCAGGGCAGTATTCTCTGCATGGCTCTTATAAGGTGGCCCACCCTACCTTTGACGTTTTACCACCCTACCTTAGAAGTAACCACCCTACCTTACAGTCCAATTTTGTTATGGTTTTCTATTACCAGTACACCCCCTACCTTAAATTGGTGACCACCCTATCGTAATTTGCAAAGTAATGGGAAATCCTGGAATTTCAAGGGTACCACCACCCTACATTAAGAAATCATGTGGAGAACACTGCAGTGGTGGCCAGACTGAATGTTTAAACACCCCGAGAAATCATGATAATGTAAGTCTGAATGGGCTTAAAACCATGATGGTCCATTACACCACAGGGACCTGATGCGAGACAGTAGGGCTGGGTTAGGGTTATAACCCTAACCCAGCCCTACTGTCTCGTGTCAGGCCCCTGTGCATTAAACCTGCAGAATGAATTCTCAAGACTACAATATCATACAAGTCAAATCATTTTCCTGATTATGGTACTGACCCAACTCTCATAAATGGATTAAAGGAAAATTCTTCAGCAATAGTGGAAGGAACTGTTGGTTCGTTTCTTGACCTCTTGTCAGTCGCCCACTTAAACCTCTCCTCAATCGTTTTGTTGTTGGGTTCAACATGTCGAGCATATTTCAGGTTGTTCACTGTGTATTCATGACCACAGAAGACTTTCTAAAGAAGAAAATAAGGACAATCTGAGAGAAGGGTACCGGCACCTCATCATCTTGAACTATCGCTACGTTTTCGGCCGACATTCTGAGTGGAGCATAGTTCAAAGGCAAATTGATCATCGGCCCTGATATTTCAAGATGGCACCTCATCAGACGAGCACAATATAACACAACGATCATCATTAACTGCACCTATGTTTTCCAGCTTCTCTAAGTTTGAAGCTTACTGTATGTTTTGGCAGTTGGCCCAACGTCTCCACCAGAGCCTTATACATCTGGTCAGGTGACCCTTCGAAGAATCGCCCACAGCCGGCCTGAAACAACGTGTCGCCTGTAAATACTGCCAAATCATCCCCCTCTCCCTGGACAAAATAACAGATGTGCCCTGAAGTATGGCAAGGAGTGAACAGACATCGAATGGACAGGCCTCCGACCTGAAATATAAAGAGTATAAACTCAGTCAAAACCATTTGCATGCTGCTACCTAAGGCATACAGTCAGATTGACAGAACATGTCTGTTACTGGTATTCTTGTGAGAGTTGCCTTTCAAAACAATCTTTGGGCTGCAAATGCATTCAAAATCTAACCACTAAGTGTCATCCAACATACCTTTAACTTGTCATCGTGGGTTACTTTATGAGTGAGAGCACCGATTCGATCATCCCCACCATAAACGTTCACGCCCTTGAACAATGGGAGCTTAACAAGCTTCTCATTACCTCCAGCATGGTCCCTGGAAATTGGAGGGTTCATTTTGAGGGACTACAGTGGAACCTCTCTATTAACATGATTTTAAGGACACATTATTTGGGACTAAGAGATGCTGCGCTTGATGCTGCACTTCAGGTGTCCAGATTACAGAGGTCAAAATAATAGAATTGATCAATCTGAGATTGAACATTAGTGTCCGTTATAAAGAGGTGTCCTTTTGGCTGAGGTGTCTGTGGAGGGAGGCTACATAGTTTCAGTTTATCCCATTACTGGTCCTAGTAACCCAGGAAACCTGAACTGGATGCCAAAGTAGGCCTACATTGAGCTAATTGAAAATTACCAATGATGATGAGTGGTCAATACTGTTGTCAACGTCACCCCCTCCTCTTGGACAGCTTTCTCAATCTTCTCTGGCTCAACTGGGTCGACAGCAGCGCACTCTTTTGTCTTCTCATCAATGAGGAGGTACATGTAGTTATCTTGAAGCGCTGGAAGGAGGTGGATCTTCATACTTGCCAGTTTGGTTAGCGATGCGGAAGAATGAGATCGCTTATTATGGGTGACTGAAAGTGAGAACAAAGACCAATGGTATAGACAAATCCCAAATTCGCAGATCTGCGCACTTCCGCCGAAATCGCAAACACAGCCTCGACCTGAAACCAGCTGACGTGACGCAATCCATGATTCAGCAATGGTCGACTCTGACCCAACGTCATCGAAGTCACTGTCATTGGTCATGGGGTTCTCTGCGTCACATCATTCAGTTTCAGACCGCGGTTCCCGGGGGGGGTCACTCCCTGGCTCAACATTACCCCATGTGCGTTCCTAAAAAAGCGGGAATAGGGGGTGATTTTGCCGATTTTCGGCGGGCCCGCGCGATCACAGAGAGGCCCCTTATTTCCCTATCATTCACGCAATAAGCCTAGGGGCCAGCATATTTCTCCCGCACAAGGCCCATCCTGAATTATAACTTTTCCTCTGCCCGCAACAAAACGCAATGTTCCGTCGGCAACAGCAGCGGGAGGCGGCTGACAGAGCGGGAAATGCAGCGGGACTTGGCGCGCTGACATTTTGTTTCCCGCCCTAGCGGTGGCTTCGGGAACCAAAATGGCGCGCTGACTGTGTTCATCGAACGGGAAGGGGGCGGGATATTCTTTCTGCCAGCTGGAGGGGGTGGGGATCATGAACTCACTGATCCCGCCAGAGGGGGCCTTTTCAAAAAGCAAGACACACACATGGTGTATGACCAGTGTGGGGAGTGACCCCCCCGGGCCGCGGTTGTGTTTGCGATTTCGGGACGACTTTACAATCCCTGGTCATCGATTGACGGAATAAACCACACTGTTAGGATTGCACAATGGGATTTCCTTTGTGTGGCATTCCTGACCAGGGATTCTAAAGTTATGCCATTGGTAGGCCCTATTCGTGTTACTGCATCATCAAGACATTCATTGGGTGGACCAAGGGCAAGGAATTGCCGGTCACCAAACTAACACGTCATAGGCCTAACCGTTTTTACTGGTATCACGACTCTATCCCTGCCCCTAGGCCTATTGTATTGGTGTGGACTCAGAAAGCTAGGCCTATTACATCATGGCCTGATGACATGACGTCATGAATACTTATACATTGAACAGTTGAAATGTTACGCGCTATCGACCGATCTGCGCCATCGAGCGATAGCGCTGCGCTTTCTACGGATCGGTAATTAGCGCATGCATCGATAGATAGCGCAAGCATCGATCGATGGCGCTGCGCTACGATGGATGGTCCCTACCGTCATGACCGTACCGGGGTCCCTACCTCCAGTTCAACTGCAGTTGTCAGGCACGTAGATATGATTGAGACAAGGTCCTAATTTCCTGACTGACGCAACTTTAAAGTCGGCGTTATTGATGGAACTTCCGACATCAGCATTCAATCTGAGAAGAGATCATCACGTTTCCTTCACCATTTCTCTCAAAGTATTTCTACATCCCTTTGTAAACTATTCCCAGTCATGCCAGTGTTGGTTGGTACTTTCTTTCCATTAAACAGATATTTACTTAGATCAGATGTGGAGGTTACTAAACGCCGTAGCAAGGTGCAGTTGTCAACGATCTTTCATTCACTCAAGGCTATCTTTCTCACACGAAAAAAAAACAGACAAACTAAAACTTATTTGGTTGTGATGCTGACAAAATATCCTTTCCAAAGATGTAAAATCATACAGTGTTTACTGCTCCAGGTCCTGTATATTTACTTAAAGTCAAAGAAAGACTGCCATCCGACTCCCGGGATCCGACTTTAGCCTACTTGAGCATGCCTGACAATGTTTTGGCGGGAAACCCCATGTGACGAACTGGGCCAAGGCACTTTGCATAATTTGCATATTCAAATACATGACCCAGACTGCGTGACCTATTTATCATCCAATGGGCGAGGGGATGCCACCGGGATTCCCATGTGACATCATTGTTTCAACTATATTTGGCACACCATGTGCATGGGATGCTGACACTTGCAGGAAGCATGGATGAGTGCGTCATATCATCGAACTGTGTGCTGTAGTTTGTCTGGATTTTCTCCAATGGGGCGGAAATGTGCCTAACAAGGAAGTTTTGAACCATCACAACATACTAAGAGCACACTGTCAATGCCTTCAAGCTTCATCATACATGTCATAAGAATGCGCACACCCTAAAAAACGCGCAAGTCGGCCTTTGCCATGTTTGCGCAACCTTCAGATTGCCGCGCAATACGAACACATACACAACAGAAACCATCGTCAAAACGCACAAAACTGGCCCAAACTCATCGATCGCTGGCGCAGCGCTATCTATCGATGGTTGCGCCAACAACGGATCCATTGATAGCGCAGCGCCATCGATCGATCGCGCAGATCAGTCGATAGCGCATAACACATGCATTGCACTCACTGGAACTTGTGTGTGTGTGTGTCAGTCACTCATTCCACTGACGACTGGTAGTGGTCACTTCGCTCGTCACGTCACCCAGCTGGCTAGCTGGTTACAAAGGCCTAATCTTTGACCATCATATGGAGCGTGGATCCGTATCCTATTCCGCCACTTTGCCCTTCCTCCAGCCTCTTAATTAATTTCCAGGAGTTGGAAAAACCAGCCTCGTTGTCCGTTACATCGGTAACACGTTCAACAAACATGCGAGTCCAACCATCGGCGCTTCGTTCTTCACTTGTAAATTGTAAGTACAAAGGACTGTTGCAGGGCCCTCGAAGTTTCGGCGGGAGTAACGTGGCGGCCCTAGAGGGGGGAGCGCGAGGGGGGTATCCCCCCGTGCCGGAAGAAATTTTTGAAAATTGGAGGATAAAAGACCCAATTTCCCGGCCTCTGTGAATAAAAATCGAACTGAGCGGCGGCCATTACGAAGGAAGTCACTTGGCACGAAAACTGACGGAAATTGCCGATCGACTGGCCGAGTTGTGTGTGACGTCAGAGGCTGTACCAAATATGGTCACCGTTACACTACTATTCCATTCATCGCTGGTCGTGACTGGAGTTGATTGACGAATCAGGATGAAGGGCGCGAATATGGCGCGAAGAGACGTGAATACATAATGTGGATTGCGCATAAATTACTAGTATTGATTTTCGTGGACTGCGGCCGGCGTGGCTGTCGGAGGGAGAGCGCACGACTGTTCCCGCGTTCATGGCGATTTCGTCAGGTAGTGGGCGTTTGGGGCTGGTGATAGGATATTAGGATGAGAAAGGGGCACTAA
>NMRB01001782.1:100134-115092 GCA_002633025.1 Notospermus geniculatus | reverse complement strand
GCTACTACTAATAAGTATTATTTAATACTCCTGCAGTAGTTATTCCAAAAACAGTAAATACTGCCGAGGATATGTCGATTGAATAATCAGCACAATTGATTTCAGTAGGGTAAACCCAGGATCAGACGAGTAAAAACTAGTAGGGCAGAAGTGATTACCGGTACTTTGTAGTAAATGCAACTGCTTATTCATATGAATTCATGTGTTCACTTCTACTTGGAGTAAAAATTTGCAACTAGTTACTTTTACTTCTAGTAACTATTAGCTAGTAGATACAGATTTTTATTCATATCACCCATTGGCTGAACACCTCGCCCACTCGGATGCGGATGGAATGAAGTGTAGGCTTTAAAGGCTGCTGAAATCCACCTGGTTTGCCAGCCTTGACCATCGGGCAGATTCCCCTGGATGGAATGAGCTTAGGAGCGAATCATCCAACACATACGACCATATCATAAGTCCCTGCAGAGAAATGGACATACAACGAACATTAAAGGGAGACATCCGGCGGCCACTCTTGCCCTAACGCACAGCGCCATCTGTTAATCGACGCTGACACTACGCTAATCAAGACAAAAACACACTTGGCCCCTGGGGCCGTATTCATAAACCAACTTAAGTCAAAGTGTGATACTTATCTTTTGTGTTACAAAGGATAAGTGTCACACTTAGACTTAAGTAGTTTTATGAATATAGGGCCAGGAGAGCTGTCAGTGAGTTTAGAACACGTATCTAACCAAAAAAACGCACTAAATCAGTCCATACAGAACGATTTGAGAGTTTGTGGGACCTATTTTAATGGAAAATGCGTGAGTCAAAGATAGGTGGTCTAATGATTTTTTTTCAGAGCTGTAGAGTGGGCGTGCGCCACCCCTAAATCCACATATTGGCCCTTTGTACAAATTTCCTATCATTTTTCTTACTTTCTGGAAAAGGCAGGTCTTTTTCTGGGTCCATGAATACACAATATATCTTCTTGTATATGTTTTTCTTGATGGCGATCTGTAATAATTCCTTATTTGGGTCCAACCCATCCAAGTTTGTGAAACCATTCTTTAGCAACTGAAAAAAATGGAGGATTTGACAGCGTATTCGTTTACCCGACCGGGCCTCCCAGACTGGTACCCTATCCTAACCATTTTAGATGGTATTTTTGCATATGTTAGGACCGGTAGCACCTATCGCGTTCGTGAATCTGATTGGCCGGTGCTGGCGCAGGTGATAAGTAGAGGAACTATTATGTTGATGTATTTCTCTTTTTAACATCTTCTTGATTGGTAGATTTCCTGGGTTAAATGGAGGTCATCTTCTATCTTCTATCTTCTATTAGAGTAAAATGTAAAAAAATACTGCACTGACAAATTCGTAGGTGTAAGATTCTCAGTACATTTTGCAATGGCAGGAAAGTGAAATCCAGGCTCTGGGACCAAGTAAAACATCAGTTTTTTAAGAGTTCCAAAATGTTCTAATATTTTTGCACACTACTGTACCTCATGCCCTCCTGCACCTGTTCCACATGCAACATCAAGGATCTTGGCATCTTTGTTTTCACCAATGTACTTCTTGACAAATTCTGCTGCCACTTGAGGAAAGTTGTACTTCAAAGAACTTCTTGTCTGGAAGAAAAAAAAACATGGAGCCGGTGTAAGCAATCCTGATCCATCGACCATATGACCTACAAAACGGATGCCGAGGAAAGTCAAAGTGATAGATTTAGTGATGCTGATCGCTCCCTTGTCGTGCTCATGATGTGCATGATGCTTGTTTTAAGTTCGAATGATTCGTAGTAATACACGGGGCATTACAAAACATACCGAGCACTGGCACAGCAGCGATGACGGACGGCCAGCAAGGCATTGTTGCGTCAATGACGTCATCAACAAGATGGCAGCCAAATGTTTCAGAGATTTCACGTCATCAAACCCAAGCCTCGAGTGAAATCTCGCGGGACCAGATTTGTCTGCCCCCTGTGCCCTCCAGCATGGCCGCTGGGCTGACGTCATTGCAAGGGCTCTTTGGTGGTGGTAGTCTCGTGCCACCAGACTCTTGCAATTTCCAATACATTTCCAATTTTAGAGTCTGGTCCATATGGTTACTTTGACTTGTAAAACCATCATGGCAGACAATCTACCGACGATGACGTAGAACACAACTTTTTTATGTCATTCTGCTAATCACGTGATCGGTCACATCATTCACTCCTGCAGCCTACGTCACCACCTTTTGAGACGCATGAAGCATTTGTAAAGAATAGCCAATCAACGAAGGTTCTCTTATTTTGAATTATCGGAATAAGGTCACTGACCCAATTACAATGAGAATTGCCGTTCTGTGCCAGACCCTCGTTCTGACGACCTCGGAGTATGAACGAGGGGCTTGTTACGCGAGACTATGGTGGTGGGATCAGAACAGGAGATTACCTTTTCATACAAGTCTGCGTTCTTTGAATAAAAGTCCATTATTGCTAACCCTCCTTCCTCCGCTGCAAGACACTTGTGCAATTCTTTCCAGTATAATTTGACTTCCTCGTCTGTTGCCATGGTTTCAACTGCAAATAGCAGTGCAAATTTGAGAAAAAAACTGCAAATTTGAGAAACAGATAGTGGAAATTTGAGATAAAACAGCAAATTTGAGAAAACGACAGTGCAAATTTGAGAAAACAATAGTGGAAATTCGGGAAATGACAGTGGAAATATAAGAAACAATTGCAAATTTGAGAAATAACTGCAAATTTGATAATGCGATAGTGCAAATATGAGAAACAATTGCAAATTTGAAAAGTAACTGCAAATTTGACAGCGCAAAGTGACAGCGCAAATATGAGAAAGAGATGCAAATTTGATAAACCAATAGTGCAAATTTGAGAAAAAAATGCAAATTTGAGAACGATAGTGGAAATTTGAGAAAGCAGTAGTGCAAATTTGCGAAATAATTGCAAGTTTGAGAAACAAGTTGAGAAACAAGTGCAAATCTGAGAATGAGGTGCAGATTTGAGAAACAACTGCAAGNAACTCAATGAACAGAAAGTGGATAGTAAAACTTATAGTACAGCAGAGACCCCTATTATCCAGAGGCTGAAGTATATTCTGGATAGCCCCATTAATCCATTAATTAGGGCATATTCATTTACACATACAACTTTTGATAAGCTTGATGAAGGAGTATCTAAAAAGCCAAACACTGTTCATGTGTTCTGAAACTCCAAAATCCCATGAACAAAAAGTGTTACATCCTTAACCGAAATCAGAGTTCTTAACATGCCTACGGCTTGACAGCCTCTTTGACAAATGTTTTAAGCGTCAAGGGAGGTAGTGGTGTAGGCCTACGTTTGAAATGATATAAAGTCACGCCTCGATTTTTGTTGGCAGTGACGTCATTTGTATCCTGTACAGTGCAGCCGTATTTTGGGTTGATAGCCTTTTTTTATGAGCGGTACCAAATGTACAATAGGCAGGCCTTGGCGGTTTGACTGTCGCCACAACAGCGTCATCAGACAGAGGCGTAACATACCAATACTCATGCATTGTAATCATGTCGGTTGGTGGGCAACCGTCAACAGAGCATGGGAATTCATGGAATTACCCCGACGATGCTTTCAAAAAATTCACTGTATCATACCATTCACTCTTCCTGCGAGTTGCCCAAATATTGTAATTTCTGTCAACCATTGTTCCTTTCGGTTCAAACGGTATTTTTTCGTCCTTGCCAGACATCACAACGTCAAAATATCTGATTGTAATATCGTCTGTAGGACTCAATAGACGAATTCCCGATGGCAGAGAGGGTGAAAGCTCCCAAACAATTAGACTTGATGGAGGCAAACTAATTAGCATTGCTCCTATTTCCGTATTAAAATTCACAAAATCGAAACCAATTGAAAGTGGCAAGAAACGTATTGGCCGAATCGTAAATCCTCTAAACGTTTTACGATAGGTTGTATACTTCAGACCAGTTGCACCACACCAGCGTACAAAAACGGCGTCAGACTCAAAAACGAACGAGAAAATTCCATATTTTTCTCCTCGATCTAACAGAATATATATTGTCAAGTTTGCCAACAGCGTGTAAATAAATTCGTCATCGTTACGTGTGCAGCTAGAATTATATATTGTCAGAGACATTTTCCGTAAACCGCGCAGGTAACACCAAATTGCGATTTCAGCAATATCATTTGTGATAGCGACAGCGTTTTCTGGGTGTCCGACATGAAGATACTTAATACATTTATTTTCTCTTGTTAAAAGTATATGTCCAATACGCGTTCCATTCAGAAAACTGTACAATGTTATTTTAAATATTTTTGAAGCTTTACTCGTCGGGTCCTCTCTTTGTAGGTGCAAAAGGTAATGATGCATTAAAGCTGACCTATCCGCACAAAAAGCCCCCATGCGACGAGGAAGAGAATTGCAAACGCCCTGCAGACACCTCAAACGAAGGCTCAGAACATGATATACCCCACGACATCAGGAGGGCGCCACCTTATTTGCCTTCGAGCTGTAGAGGTGTCAACATCCTCTGGTGAGCTCCTGCTGAACATTTTCTGAAAGAAAAAAGTTTGACCCAGCTGGGAATCGAACCCGCGCCCTGTTTTCTTTGCTCCACCGTCTTACCCGTTCGGCCACCGAACTTGTTGGAAGACTTCTCTTGTTCTCTCTTATTCGTAGTATTATTACGCAAGTCGAAGGTCTACGTTTATGACAAACACAAATCATGTTTCTGTCAGCTGGCTCGTTGGCCGAGTGGATAGAGTGGTGGATTACAAATCAGAAGATCGACCGCTCGAATCCCGTCTATGAGTATAAATGAGTACAATTTTTTTTCTTTGAGTAGTGTGAGAGGTATGCGGAGATGTTGACAGCTCTGTTGCCTGAAGACAAATAAGGTGGCGCCCTCCTGGCGTTGCCGGGTATATCATGTTCTGAGCCTTCGTTTGAGGTGTCTGCAGGGCGTTTGCAATTCTCTTGCTCGTCGCATGGGGGCTTTTTGTGCGGATAGGTCAGCTTTAACATAAAGAGACTCACAGGGCCGTATCCACTATTCGCAAAGTAGAGTGACGAATTGCGCATAACCCGATAGGTAAAATCAGTATGATTTGGACTGTAGACGAGACACCTGAACCAAGGTACCGGTTTTTCAGTATACGATACCATAAGTAAGGGCCGGCTTTCATGAAACTTTACCTGGAGCTGTGATTTGTTTTCTGGTGTTATTGGAGGAACCATCGAGAATCTTCGAAAGAGCCTCATTTTCAATCGACCTGGCTGAAGGAACCATCACATCAAATGTTGTTTGTGGAATGCTTACAAAAGTGCATGTATTTTTCACCTTTTAAAACCTTGTGATTAGATACGAACTCACTGAGGTCGGAATAAGAATGTAAGTGAAGGTGACATGCGCTATTTCTTAACTCAGGTCAGCTCATCCTCGCACCCAGGGTCTTCACAACCGGCTCCCCAACTCGCGCTTGGTTCAGACCCTGGCAACATCCGTGCCATTTTAGTGGGGAACCAGGAGCAGTCGACTCCGCCGAATTCAGCCAATCACAGCGGAGCTTCTATCCCGACTTGGTCATATCCGAAAATGGCATCTGTGAAAATTTCTCGATTCGCTGACAAACTCGGTGAGTTTCTGATTTTGTCCTGAATTAGCTTCGCGTGAACATGATTCTCAGGGATTATTAGGATAAAGAGGACGTACCAATGGGATCAGAACACAAAGGTATGGTCCAGCTCATGTGTTTGGGGCAGCTGTCATTCGACAGCGTGCATAAATTAACGGAATGAGATACACTGCTATGAGCCTGGTATCCGGTAACTCGTAACACCAGATCTATGTGCAGACGTTGTCGCACTAGGCGCAATATTTGTCTATTATATCAAGTGGCATTCCCCCACTGCTTTGCATGGTTTACTTGTGAATTACCGATTGGCGAGTACACACGAGGGAATGTCCCTCTTCCCCACCGAAACGGGATGGATGTCCTCAGGGCATTGAGGGAGGGTACGACCGTAAATGACCTGAGATTTTCAGGATGAGGTCAGCTGAGCTATTCATATAAGTCTTCAGTGGCCAGTGGTGGCTTCCGTATGTCCGTCTATGTGTGTATGTCAGTGGGTGGCATGTTAAGGGTGCTCTAGTTCGAATTGCAAACATTACGGTTTGTTTATTTACATGGTTGATTATAATAGTTATTTTTCCTCGGACAGGTGGCAGCACCGTGTATACGAAAACATTAATGTTATCTATTTTTATATCAATCTTGATAAATACATGTATTCTTGTAACTGAAATATATTTACGATTTTACGCTCAAAAACAAACAAAAAGTGTTGTGAAAGGCGAGATTTAATTAGATTTTATCTGCTTTGTTAGTACCAGAAGTTGACAATAGGTGGCAGACCGCAATGTTTACAATTCGAACTAGAGCACCTTTAAGGCGGTAGGCACTACCTGTCGCAAATATGAGGACTATAAAGTTCGATTTTGGTCTAGGGGTAGGCATCAGAAATCCCTTTTAGCCGGGGACCTTCCGTTACCACTGGGGCTATTGATCTAAAACTTGGTACATCCCCTAGGTCAGACGACCTATGGCACCAAGTTTCGGTCCGATTCGATTCTTCGCTTGGCCACCAGGTGGCCAAAACCAAAAATAAAGTACGATAACTTCTGAACCAATGACTGGATCATCTCCAAATTTTTATCATAGGTACATTTATGTCTCATAAGGATACATAACGTTTTTTTACTTGACCTACTTTTCAAGGTCACAGAGGTCAAAGATCAGGATTTTGCTTTTGTAACCGCTGGTGCTATTGACCTGAAACTTAGTACATATATACCCCTATGTTAGATGACCTACGACACCAAGTTTCGGTCCGATCTGATTCTTGGCACCAGATGGCCAAAACCAAAAACACATTAAGTACAGTAACTTCTCAACCGATGACTGGGTCATCTCGAAGTTTTTGTCATAGATGCATCTAATGAGCATACATAATACATACTAGTATAACGGGTATTTGATTTGACCTACTTTTCAAGGTCACAGAAGTCAAAGTTCAGAATTTTGCCATTTGTGGCACGTTTCGTAACCGCTGGGGCTATTGATCGGAAACTTGGTACATATTATATACCATTACTCGAGTATGTCAGTTGACCTGTGACACCAAGTTTGTCCCATTCGAATCCTGGTGGCCAAAACGAAAATTTCAAACTTTCAAAATTTCAAACTTTTACCAGAAATGCATTTTATAAAAAAATCGAGGTAATTTTTGTCTCAAAATGTGTCCTAAGGTCCTAAATATCTGCCATAAAAAGCAAAAGGTAATCCACTGAAGGTTGTGGGAAATATTTAAGTTTATAAGGTGTGCATTTACTTTTGATTAAGGGTGTGCACCCATATCAGAAAGTGCAAGAAAACCAGTTAAATCTAAAATTTTCTCGATGACGGCTGGGTGAAATACTAGCCAAATTTTCATCAGTTATGTTGGGTTTTGAATGGTGATAATTTCGTTGTCATAAAAGGGAAATAGGGGGCCTGCTTAATCAAGTTATTACATAACTTTCAGAGGCATCTTTTTGACGTTGTTATTTCCAGACATTTTTCATGATATCTCAAAATATCAAATTTTGATATTGTGCGGTTTTTGAGATTTTTCTTGGTTTTGGGCCCCGCCGAAAATGATGGAAATCTAGATGCGCTGAGATACGATATCAGCGTCATTCGTATAAAACCATCACGAGTGAAAATGTCTTATTTCACAAATTTTCCCTGGCGAATGTTTTATGTCCCCTGGCCCTACTCACTTTGATTCACCATGGAACTGCTATGACTGGGCAAAAAAGCTAGAGCGATAGAATGTTCTCAGCTAGACCTGACAGCCGTCGAACACTCACGACAGTGTGCTCTTGAATGGAGATAGATTGAGAATCTTTGGAATGCATATCAGTTAAGGCCTAACAAGTTATATTTTGAAATCAGTTGGCTAATTCCTGTGCTTTTACTGAAAACACTTCCTTGAAATTTTCAGGAGCCAATACGGGGGGGGGCTTCCTGCTCTGATGGCCATGATTCGGTTCTGCAAGTTGACGATTTTATGGAAATGTTGATCGATTCGATAATCTTGACCACAGTCCAGCTCCACAGTTTTGACTGATCTGTATACCTCACGTATGTGCCTTTCTGGCCATTTTGCGCTGTTTTGAGAACAATACGGCGTGATCTCGAAAAACAAAAATTAGGGTTTTTTCACTTGGCAAGTGCGCGCACATGAGCACATTCCCTAAACCCGCAGTTATCTATGATTGGTTGGTTGGTCCAAGTAGGCGTGNCTTTATGTTAAGGAACGTTCTAAAATACGCCCGAGACCGTTCAGACAGTTTCCGCATTGTCGTCACTTGCGCGAGAGCATATAAACACAATAGGGCGAGCAAGTATTAGACCATTGAGACCGTGTCCCATTGTCGCCATTTGCGCGAGCAAATAAATACAATGGGGCGAGCAAGTAGCTTCATAACATTGGACCATCGAGACCGTGTCCCTTTGTCGCCATTTGCGCGCGAGTATTAGTGAGCTTAAGAAACCATACGTTAACGTTAAGGTTAATGATATCATTTTGACGTCACATCGAATGAATCTGTTGCATTTCTTCTAGTGGTGACGTCATTTTGATGTAATTACATGTAGCGTTAGCGTTAGCGTTAACGTTAGTCCGTTTGGTTTCTTAAACTCACTAATGTTTACAATGGCCGAGTAAGCACTCGAGACCGTCAAGACTATTTCCAATTTGCTACGCCCGTCATGGCGAGGAAAAACGATAAACTTCTCAAACTGACTTGGAAAATGTTGACACTCCATGGGGGTATTCGTACAGTTTTTGTATGGGAGTGGTGTCCTACTATGTATAAGTTGCGGTCAGACTTGCATCTCAAAACCGTTTTCAGATTAAAGGCGCCCCAATATAATAATACGCTCCAAAAGCGTTTTACTCGATACACGTTTATAACCAAAGAAACCGAAGAAATTGGATTGAGTGAACATTTCTAGGCGCATACGGGGATAATTTTAGTCCTTTTATAACCCTATTCAATACCACCACTGCCGTTAATTCAATTACAGCTACTGCACAGACCCTTTCCGCATTGGTTATATGCATCAATAGGGCCGTTTAGACGACAAGCCAAAAAACCACATTCAGATTCGATCCGATTGGATCCGACCGACCGCATCGGGTCTCATTTGCGTTTAGACGAGATTTGAATGGGGTCATATGTGGTCCAATGCGGTCCAAAATCCACATTGGACCCCACTGGGCAGCGTTTACACGCAAGAGTTTTGAACCACAATCGGATTCGATCGGTTCGTATGTGGATTTTCGCCTGTCGTCTAAACGGCCCTAGTGCCAATGACCAGCATGAATGCCTCAAGCCTATTGGCCAGATGAAGACAACAGGCGCTATGACTGGCAGGCGTAATCAACATATCAATATAAAACTACGGTCCTTGCTCGCGTCTATCTGCTAAGTGAAAAAAGCCTATTACATTTTTTCGTCTAAGCCCGGTGGTCGAGTGATTAGCGCGCTTGACTACCACACTGTGCAATGGGTCGGCGCGAGTTCGACTCTGGCGATGGCATATACAGTACAGGTCACAATTGACATCCCTAGGGCTTCGCGTAAGTTACTCGTAAGTTACGCGTAACTCACGGCTTTGGTTTTGCGTAACTCACTGCGTAACTTGCCAAAATCGCATAACTCGCCTCGTAAATCACTGCGTAGCTAGCGAAATTTGCATAACTCACCGCGTAACTCACCTCGTAAGTTACACGTAACATAGCTCGTGAGTTGTTGCGTAAGTTACGAGTGACGTACGCGTAACTTACGCGAATTAGGGATGTCAATTGTGACCTGTACTGTAGCCTACCAAAAAATTGTGAGACAAAAACTGCGAAATATTAATTGAGGGTCCGTCGGATGGGACTAAAAGCCGTGGTCCCTTGTACCTGAGTGTCTATGCCAGGGCAAGTAAAAGACCCCACGCAGGTGGACTGTAGCCTGTCGTGGATTCCATACCTCCGGCAAAAACCCAACAGGGTTACGATGCCGGTAGTGATATGATATGATCTAGAATACTGTCCTTGATACATGGAAATAGAACTTTTACCCACCAAAAATGACAAAATGAATGTCGGACATCCTGCGGAAGTAAATAAAATTCACCGCAAGTTTTCAGTGATTGTAAAACCGGGGTTTAGGTTTTAATCTGGGGTTCATTTGCAGGAAGACTAGAAGCGATAGAAACAAATATCATATCAACAATGTATTCAATCAGGAAAGAGATGAGGGTCTCATTCCAACCAACAACTAGCAGCACAAAATATGTAAGTCTGAAAGGAGAGAATAAGCCAATAGTGAGGTTCTGCAAAATTACGTTTTACATTTACTATTACAATTTGAAAACGTGATGACTTCGGCTCTGCGGACGTTTTACGTGCAAATCGCTTCCTACACGAAGAAACTTGCAATTTATTTCATTTTTGTAATCCAAAAATTCGCCTGCAATTTACCACATTGATAAATGGGTAGGCCTATATTTCGCAGTTGCAGGAAAAATGACAAGAAGAATGCTTTGCACATTTGCCCTGGAGTGCTTGCCAAACATGGGATACATCGACCCTCTTTTAACCTGGCACGGGAAGTTTCAAGTCAAATGATCACCCCATCGCGTCACGTTCTTTCTTGGCATGAGGCGTGACGTCATGACGTCTTCAAATCGTAATCGTAAACGTAAAACGTAAGCTTGCAGAAACTCCCTAATGAGCTATGCAGTGCGCCATGAACTATGACTGCACGCTCGGACGCACGCTTTCAGTCGACCCGCAATGTATGAACAGCGCCACGACGGGGGGCACACATCGAAACAAGCGAACAGTGACACACGGCTCTCGGCCGTGTGTCACTGTTCCCAGAATAATGGCACTGTTCCCCGAACAATGGCACTGTTCCCCGAACAATGACACACGGGACACGTTGGTAGATGTTACACAGGTACCATGAGTACCGCTATTCGTGCATGTCTTGATGGTGTAAGCATCTGCTAGCTTTATATTCATATCACCTGATGCTGGTGAACTCGTATAGTCTCGAGGATCCCAGCTTCGTGATATTGAATACCAACCTTTCTCTGGTACATCCGGTAGCCTTGATGTCTGACAGCCTCATACTTCTCCATAGATGTTCCTTTTTTCGTGCTCAACTGGCAAGTGAAATCAACATCGTGAGAAAGGGCATCAACAGTTGAACAAGTCATCGAATGGAGACACGTTATAGTACAGGCCAGAATCGACGTTACGTACTGAGAGCCAAGATCAGGCTTAAAGATCTGCCAATCAGAAACTATCCTTGTCAAATAAGCTTGTCGATAAATGCCTGACATTCGTCACCATTTGGTTATCTCACCTGATCGCAGAGATTGTTTTTACTCTTGTTATGTGGTTTGATGTTATATATGAGTGCAACTCAATTGATGAAAATAATACAATCTCTTTTACACATTAAGAGGCCAGTTCTGGAAAACCGACGGTGTGTGCACGAATTACGATTGACAGGTCATGTGGATAAATTCCGATCTGCTACTGGCGGTGATTGTGATGTAGGGCGTGCTGTAAACTTTCTGATGTGTGTAAAAATGTGTAATTCACTCACAAACCCAAAGCCAGGAGGCCATTCACTGTTACGTGAAGTTGTCGATCTTTTCTAATATCCCAGTGTCATTTTCAGGTTCAGTTTCTGCATTCACAGGAGAAGTGAGCATAAAATAGAATGCTTGTCTGGTACCGGTGTTAGGAAAAGAACCTGAAAATTACCCGCATTTGGCTATTAGAAAAGATCAATAACCCCGCGTACTAATGTATGGTCCATTGGGTTTGGATCTGCGAAGGGATTACGCATTTCTCTACACCTCAAAAAGTTAAGAGCACCTCCTAATACCACAATCATGGCCAATAGGAGGTCGGAATTTACCCACATGATCTGCCATTCATAATTCCTGTACACCGTCGGTAGTTTTCCAGGACTGACCTCTTAAGCGGGTGATCCACTGTCGCGATTTCGGCTTGAGACGCGGTTGCGTTCCCTTGCGGTTACCATATAAGGACTTCCGATTGCCATATAAGGCGATCGCAAGGCACCGCAACCCCGTCTCAAGCCCAAATCGCAACAGTGGATCACCCGCTTTAGGACCGTATGCACCAAACGAAGATCATCTTGAGCTTAGGTTCAGCCACGACTTTTCTATTGTTCAGGTTTGCCAGAGCATGATGTGACAATGGGAAAGTTGTCGCTCAACCTGAGTTCAAGATAATCTTCGCTTGGTGCATAGGGCCCTTAATGTGTAAAAAAGAGTATGAAATATGTGCGGAAGCCTTGAGATTTAACATGCTAACAAGGAATAGTGAGGTTTCCCAAATCTGACGAAACATGAAGTACGAAATACGAAATTGATTTCCATGTCGTAATGTATTTCAGGAGATGGTTGGTACATGTATACCACAAACATCGCCTGCTGCAAGAGCCTCTTTTATCGTACGACGTAGACCGATAGAGTTACGGTGTATATTAAACTTTGAAATTTATCTTACAATGTGGAAATTTAAAAATTCAAGATACACCATGGCTCTCTTGGTCTTCCATGATATATGCTAAAAGACGCACTGGCGGCTGGGACATTTGTGGTAGCAACCATCTCTAGAAATACATTAGTTCCTGGAAACGAAGTTGAATTTCATATTTCGTAAGTCGTTAGTTTAAACATATTTTATTCAATTAGCGGAAATGGTTCAGACACAAGTTCAAGAGAACTTACGAGGTCTTCACCAAATACTTACAATAAAATTCCATGTACACAATAATGAAGTACATGTATAAACATAAACAAGGGGAACAAAATGACAGATATAATAACGACAAAAAGAATGACCTTCACGAGTCGGCAGGTAAACACAATGAGAAGGATAGTTGGTACATACGTAATTCGTGTTTCGTCAGATTTGCGAAATCTCACTTATATTGGAGCAATGGTAAAAAACGGGCCCTTTGTAGTGTTCACGCCATATTCGTCGTTATTTGGACACCTTAAATTCATCAGGTTGATAGCTATCAAACAGCAGTATCTGAGTTCGCTGAAATGCCTAGATCTAAATCGGGCCTGCAATATCCATCACAAACACCTCAAGCCACACTACACACTCACGACAGCTCCTGTAAGAATACTTAGCCTACTGTTGCAAAAACACCCAAAGATAACCCACAAGTATCCCGACAGGTTTGTTACTTATCGGCATACCATCGTATAAATTGTCACTGAATATCCTTAGATCAATTTGGTTTCTACAGTGGTGGCCAAGCTAATTCGGGCCCTAGGTAGGCCTATATCTTAAGATATTGCCGTACATAGTCTGGTTTCCATTTTTCACTTCCAAGAATTGGAAATGTGCATTGCTCTGAGGAGAATAAACTGGGTGATTTCAAAGTTGGTGTTGGTGTTAGTGTTGGTGTTGGTGTCTACCAAGACCCCCAAACACCATGACAGGTGTTGACACCGAGAGTGAACACTGGTGTCAACACTGGTGTTTGGTCTACACCGGGTGTTGGTGGATGGTGTTGAACTGATGCCCAAAACACCAGGTCCCAGTCAACACCGTTGTTAACACCAGTGTCAACACCGGTGTTGGTGTTGACCTTGGGGAATCCCCAGATTGTCATCCATGTTGTTTGGCTGGCTGTGGTTTGGTCAAATTTCTTTGATTTCGCAAGTTTTTATCAGGTGAGATGTCTTATTTGGTGATAACAAGCTTTATGCCTACGTTTTGGCCCAAATAGAGGAAGTTGATTCAAATTCTGAGGTAAATGCATGCAGGCCTAACACTGACACCAACTTTGAAATTAAGCTGGTGTTAACCCCTAGGGGTTGGGTGTTAACACAACAAGAAACTCCTTTATATTTTATTGGAGTAAACACCAGCTGCGGTTTTGCTCAACAACCGGTGTTGAGGTTAACACCCAACGCCAACATTGAAATGAGATTACACCAACACCAGGTGTTAACACCAACACCACTGCTTGATTTCAAAGTTGGTGTTGAAATGGGTGTTAGTGTTGGTCTTGGTGTTGATGTTAACACTCAACACCAACTTTGAAATTGGGTAACACCAACACTAAGCGTTAACACCAACACCACTGCTTGACTTCAAAGTTGGTGTTGAGATGGGGGTTAGTGTTGCCGAATCGGTTAATGTCGTCCTGGGTATAACAGAAATATACCCAGGTTCAATGTCGTCCTACAAAACTATACCCTGGGTATAGTTCGATCTACAAAAGTATACCGAGGTGTCATGTCCTCAGTCATATCTGTAATTCCATAGTTCCCGCCATTCAGGTGTGACGTCAGCACTGTAGAAGATGGCCGACTCGTAGTGTCAATACCGTGTCACTATCTGTCCAATAAAATAATATTTTGTTGCATAACAGAACTCTTATTAATCAGCAGCATGCAACATCACATTGGCGACGAGGATGAGGAACGACTTCGCTCGTGTTAGACTCGCCTAATCGTTAGATCAAGTCAGTTACGGTAACGAAAATGCCAGACACTCCTCCAGTAGCACCGCCAGCGGACACGCCGGCTGCACCCCCATCTACAGTCAATGCATTGCCACAATACCCGGCGTTTGAGGTGCACGGTGACCCGACGTCGGCGGGGGAACGCTGGAAAAGGTATATTCAACGCCTCGAGAACTTATTCGTTGCGATGAACATTACCAATGACAGTCAAAAGCGTGCATTGCTGTTGCACTATGTCGGGGCGGAAGTGTACGACATTTTTGATTCCATGCCGGCAGAAACCGTTGGAGGGGCTGCTGAGTATGCCAAGGGTAAACAGGCCCTGACAGACTATTTTAA